>VIAB01000667.1:149613-159663 GCA_009801035.1 Oophaga pumilio
GGATTTCATGCAGAATTGATGCGGATTTGTTGCGGATTGTGATGTGTTTTTTTTTACTGTGCGGATTTGTTAGGTGGTGTTGTGATTGAATCCGGTGTGTGAACTTTCTTCCTTGTGCTCCTTGTGGAGAGAGAGAAGCATGTGCACAGCAATTCTTCATTTCAAATTGAATTACATTGGCTGTGCACTACACTGCTGATTTGATGCAATTCCGCGCGTCAAAAAATGCTGCAGAAACGCATCTAAGTCCACAACGTGTGCACATACCCTAAGGGTAAAGTGCCCCCTTCTCATCCTCAGCAGCTCTTACCTTTTATACTTTCATTTAGGTGGTGTACAATTCTCTTGATTTTTGTGGCTCACAAGCTGTACCCTTTGCAAGCTTCTTATAGACACAAAGAGACAGAAAATGAGTCAGACTTCCTCCCAACATCATATCATCACAGATCCTTCAGCAATTAGCTCACAGTGTATACCGTCCTCAGTACTCTCTACACAACTCATTACTGTGTTCAGAAGAACCTGTGATGATGTCATGGCCTTATCACTCCCTCCCAAAATCATATGACATCCTCACATGGCATGATCCAGCCCCCGGCCCATCCACCAGCAACCCTGACTACAAATAAAGTAACTTGAGACACTGCTGAGTACATGATGAAAGTAAATTTTGCAATAGATTATTTAAAAAAAGGGCAAAGAAGAAGGATCGGGCATGTTGGATGTCAATATGCCTGATCCTTTGTACTTCAGGACATGACAGACCATGGAATCCACAACCGATACTGCACCCAAACAACTGTTCTTGTTTGTTGTATCTTTTAAAGGTTCCCGATGATTTTGCATCTGTGATGATTTGCTTAGTTTTGTGCAGTGACCGTAGATGATTTTGGGGAGTGACAATACTTGCGTGCTGTGCCACTGACCTTTTACACAACAAGGCAACAACTTGTTTCATAATTAAGTATTAATTAGGATGTAATTTGACTCAGGAGCAAGAGTTTGTGCTAAAGCAGCAGCAGGAGTTGGATGGATCCCTGAAAAAGATCATTCACCAGCAGAAGATGGAGCTGGCCACCATTGAGCGCGACTGCCTGAGCCGTAAACAGCAGCTCATGAGAGGTGGGTACATATCACAGTCAGATGATCCGTGGGGTCTTACCATCTGTTTAGTTTGAGGTGAGGTTTGGATCCTCCTTTGTTTGTGTCGTAAATTACTATACAACAAGGCTGTGGCCATTTTTGACATGTAAAAATTATTTTTACATGTCCGTTATTTTTAGATCATAAAATTGCAAAAAGTTTCATTCTCCAATCTTCATTCCTTCATTCATTTTCAGACCCCCTAAAATACAGCTTGCAGGCTGGTTAATGTTTCAGATTTTTCTCTTGCGGGAGTGTCCCTTTCTGTAATACAGGCTGGATGTGTATTACTTGTGTATCCAGGGTGCTGCTGTCTCCATTAGCTATATATAACAGCACAGCTTCTATCCGGCACTTATTTCCTCTTCATGTGCTTTCCTTTTCTTTCTCTCCTCTCTCAGAGACTTTACATGCTTTCTAACCTGTCCACAATGTACATTTGGACAACTCGACTATGTAGGCATGCTGAGAGTTGTTGTGATGACCCATAGATAATGCATATATTTCACTACAGCGCGGGAGGCTGCTATCTGGGAACTTGAAGAACGACATCTACAAGAGAAGCACCAGCTACTGAAGCAGCAGCTGAAGGATCAGTACTTCATGCAGAGACACCAGCTTCTGAAGCGGCATGAGAAGGTATGGCGCCCATGGGAGAAGATGTCCTTATCTATATCTACCATACTGTTATTCTTTGTTTGGGGTTTACCAGACAAGCTGCATTGTGTCCTCTTATCATGTAAGTCTTCCACCCCTTCCTGTAGGAAATGGAGCAGATGCAGAGGTATAATCAGAGGCTGATCGAGGAACTGAAGAACAAGCAAACTCAAGAGCGGGCACGGCTGCCCAAAATTCAGCGCAGTGACGCCAAGACTCGCATGGCCATGTTCAAGAAGAGTTTGAGGATTAATTCCGCAGCTTCTCCAGAGCAAGACAGAGAGAAGATTAAGCAGGTAACAGACCTATCTCTTCACCTGCTAATAAATGCTGCTGAAGGGGGCGCTGTAGAGCAGGCGTCATTAACAATCTTGAGCATCTGTGATCACTTCAATCTGTGTTGCTAATTTTTAATGGTTTGGCTCTAGTGATGAGTGAACGTGCTCTGATAAGGTGTTATCTGAGCATGCTCGGGTGCTAAATGAATGACTTCAGCGTGTTCAAAAAATATGTTCAAGTCCCCGTGGCTTCATGTCTTCAAGAACCTCAACACATGCCGGGATTGCCTAACAAACAGGAAATCCATGCATGTGTTGTGTCTGTGCAGGCCATGCAGCCCCGGGGACTCGATCATATTATTCAAGCACACTGAAGTCACTCGGTTAGGACACGAGCATGCTCAGATAACACTCTAGCCGAGCATGTTCGCTTATCACTATTGGGCACATGTTACGGCGGCATAGAACTTCCAGGTCATCTGGAAATGTAGTACTGCGCCTATAGACTTCTATATCAGTGTTTCTTGCTCTTTTCAAGCTAAGTTCCCACCAAAGCCCCAAAATTTCTGACCATCCTAAAAAGGCTGTGGGGGGGAGGTTCTGTCTGTGGGGCACTGTGGATGCCCACGGTGTGATGGCGTGGGCACTGTGACTCAGTTGCAGGAGCTAAAAGTGGCCACAAAGCAGCGCTCATGGCTCACAGCACAACACTATTATTTACCGTTCTGACTATTTACTGCACGTCGCAAACTAGGACATAAGTATATATGAGCCCAAAATGAATACCCACCGTGCCAGACATCCCAAATAAAAGCCCATCCCGGGCCAAACCTTAATAGACGGCTCAGGCCCTATATACCAACTCCAGGCCAGATTCCGCCTGTATACGGACATCACCTATATTTACTGACCTCAGACACATATTTTGTATTCTGACGTCAGTTGCAAGTGAAAGTCAGCTGAAAATGTAGTTGTTTTTTTTTGCAGTTTGCAGTCCAAGAAGATAAAAGACAGAAGAACGAGAGATTAGCTCAGCATCAGAAGCACGAGAACCAGATGCGGGATCTGCAGCTTCAGTGTGACGCCAACATCCGGGAGCTCCAGCAACTACAGGTATATGGCGTCATACAGTCAGTGAGGTGTCCATCCTGGTGTGGAAGTCTGAGATCTGCTCTCGGCAGGACACAACTGCTTCACTTAGGGAGGATAACAAGTCGGTCGGCATTGTGTAACTGAAACTGCGCCCTCCTGGGATCGCACAACTTAGGTGCTACTGTCTGAGAATGATAGCAGCATAAATGTGGTCAACTGGAAATATGTCTGACCGCTGCAGTTACATGTAGATGTCGGCTGTATAACACAGGCAACACCTGCCGCGTATGATGTGGGCTCAACTCCTGAGCCTGCGCCATACATGTACATCGCAGTTTGAGAAAAGGTTGTTTTCTTGATCACTACTGTACTCTAAATAGAGTATATTATTTATATCCAGTTTATAAAATACCATAATACAGTCAGATAACCAAGTGATGGGGCACAATCAGACACTGACGACACGTGGCAAGCATTGTATGCCGTATAATGGAGTATGACTGTGCATGTGAGGCCACGTCTCCACCATTCTCGGGATATTTCAGTTCCTAGCGGACCCCTCTATAACCGGGTGATGTGCTGTAGATGTCTGTAGTGGAGACACATTATAACTTGTGGCTAATTTGTTTTTTGTTTTTAGAATGAAAAATGTCACCTTTTAATAGAACATGAAACTCAAAAGCTGAAAGAGCTGGATGAAGAGCACGCGCTGGAGCTGAAGGAATGGAGGGAGAAACTAAGGCCACGAAAAAAGGTATTTTTCCAACGAGCCGCTTGTCTGACCTGGTGTGACCACACACCCAAATGGGGTGACCTCATCAGAAATCTTCAATTTTATATGACAGCCATCAGCTGTTCACCCCCCCCAATTGCCAGCCCTCGCACAAGCAAAGATTCTCTCCTCTCCCTCTTACGGTGATCATCATATATTATTATTGTAATTGCAGCGTAACTGTTCAGTATGGCTTGTAGTTTACCGCAATCCACCATACTGTTACCTACTAGTGACGGAACAGGAGTTTTACCCATGCTATCCGCAGGAGGAGTCGGCTGTAATACACAGCTGATCTCCTGCTAAGTGTGCTGGGAACAAGAGCTGAACTCGTGTGTGTGCTGGGAACAAGAGTTGAACTTGTGCTGTGTGTGCTGAGAACCAGAGCTGAACTCGTACTGTGTGCACTGGGAACAAGAGCTGAACCCGTGCTGTGTGCGATGGGAACAAGAGCTGAACTCGTGCTGTGTGTGCTGGGGACAAGAGCTGAACTCGTGCTGTGTGTGCTGGGAACAAGAGCTGAACTTGTGCTGTGTGTGCTGGGAACAAGAGCTGAACTTGTGCTGTGTGTGCTGGGGACAAGAGCTGAACCCATGATGTGTGTGCTGGTGACAAGAGCTGAACTCGTGCTGTGTGCGATGGGAACAAGAGCTGAACTCGTGCTGTGTGTGCTGGGGACAAGAGCTGAACCCGTGCTGTTTGCTGGGGACAAGAGATGAACTCGTGCTGTGTGTGCTGGGGACAAGAGCTGAACTCGTGCTGTATGTGCTGGGAACAAGAACTAGTTCCGATCCTAGCATTTTAACCTCTCACATACCACTGTCGGCAGTGACCGTGGCATGTGAGAAGTTTGACAGAGGAAGATCTCTCCCCCTGTGAACCCAAGGGTACCTCCGCAGCAAAACCATGGGATGCAGATTAGTTGCTATTGCATCTATAGTCCTTATAATGATTTGCTTATTACCTGCCATACACCAGAGGTGGAAGCTACCTGTCAGTCAAACGCTACATAATCAGTGCAGTGTTTTATCAGTGTGACCAAAGGTTCAAGTTCCCTTGTCAAAGCCCCCAAATCCCAGTTTTAATCATTAAAAAAATGGTATTTTTTATTAAACTTCGCGGGTATTAGGGTGTATTAGAAAATTTTTTCCTTGGTAGGGATTTATTAGGGAGAGCCACCAACGAGTGGGGTCGCCATACTATTGTAACTTAGGGTGCCAACCTCCACTGTCAGGCAGGACACAAGACAGTGTACCTGGTAGGGCCTACTAGGATACATATTATTGTAATTGCTTTTTCCCCGATTAGTTCCCCTTCACCTTCCTGCAGATTCTCCGATCACCATAAAACTGTTGTAGCAGTAAATGATAGAAGCCGGGTGATGAGGGGGATGCAGCTGCAGGATGTGTTGTGAGCCTGCAGTGAGAGCAGGAAGAACAGATCGGGTTTTTGCTCAGAGTTCGCCTCTAATTTTTCTAATTTCCACACCTCAATTTGCTGCTGTTATAATGATATTTTTATTGATAGGCGCTAGAGGAAGAATTCGCAAGAAAACTCCAAGAACAAGAAATTTTCTTCAAAATGAGCGGAGAATCTGAATGCCTTAACCCCACGACGCAGAGTCGGATCTCCAAGTTCTACCCCATACCGAGCATGCATTCAACCGGGTCTTAACCACATCTGTTTTACCGCTTGTTTTATACGCTTTTATCTCAGCCATGTCACTTTTGGAACTTTTTAGAAAAAAGCATGGGTAGACTTTTATTTTATTTTTTATTTTTTTCTTAAACTGTTTTTAGTCTGTTTTTCTGGTGTTTTTTTCTTTTTTTTATGATATATAAATATATAAGTTGCTTATTCTAAATTAAATCAGATGTATTGTTTGTACAGCGAGGACACAAGGCCGCCTGCGAGAGGCGCTATGCAGTATCTTGTGTTGAGCGAAAAAGTTGCAAAAATTGGCCATATTTTGTATAATATTTAATATGCAAAAGAGATTGCTTTCATACGAAAGTTAATATCCATTTTCATATCGGGTTAGATGCATTGATTAGATAACTTTCAGTATCACACCTATTTCTGTTATTTGTTGGGCCCTGATTTATAGTATAGGACCATTCACTGCTGATATCAGTCTGTTATGCTGGATTATTCTGCTCTATATTCTAATGGATTAACCCATGTAATCTGGGGAAACCTGCAAGACCTAGAGGGCATTTTTCCCATAAAGAACAATGGCCACCTGTTTCCTGATTGGTTTGGCTTCTGCAGTGTCCCCGACTCCTGGATGGCCGATCTCCTCCCTTATACTTGTGATATCGCTTGTATATTACTAAATGAAAGCTAAATGTGGCCCTGTATAGGAGAAGTCACACCGGACATTTTCCTTCATGGATCCTGACTCTCCTTCTATGCAAGCATTGTGCCTTGCCATTATTTTGCGGCAGGCTGCAGAGCCGTATCGCACATGCTCGGTGTCAGCACACCTGCCCCCTGTTGGTGAAAATTAGCGACAACAGTGTGTCAGATTCTACTGTGATCACAACAAGCAATAACCATGCTCGGGTGCTAACCAAGTGTCTTCGGCGTGCACAAACAATACGAGTCCCCGCTCCTGCATGCCTCACGGCTGTTCGACAGTCACAACACATGCAGGGATATCCTGTGTGTTAGGCAATCCCTGCATATGTTGTGGCTGTCTAACAGCTGCGAGACATGCAGCCGCGGGGAAGCGAACATATTATTCAAGCACGCCGAAGACACTCGGTTAGCACCCGAGCATGCTCAGATAACACCTTATCCGCGCACGTTCGCTCATCACTAATATCGATGCTTTTTCACTTCCGGTTTTGCTTCCTAGTACTGTAACCAATAGAGACGAGCATTTTGCTTTCTTGCTGCTCTAGCGTGGCACCCGCGATCTTGTGATATTGGGGGGCTTAGTATACCCTGAGAGCGCCTAGGATGCCAGGCACAGAAGTGAACACTGGCGCCCACCGAGGGCCGGACTGGACCCCGGACCAGTTCAGTGAGGGATTAAATTGCTAATTGATTGTCATGACTTGGTCCATGTCAGAAATCTATGGCCATCAGATGAGAGCCCTCCTACCTTCAAGCATCCGCTTCTCTTCTTTCGATTAGCCGGCCTGGTGCAACGTCACGTGTCTAGCACCGCAACAATGACGGCACACCAGGCCGGCTAATCAAATGAACGTCTGCAGATGCCGGCGGGTAGGAGGCAGTTCTCTGGTCTCCTGTCCGGTGGCAACAGATTGCTGCCCTGGCCGATAGACCTGGTTTTGCATATCCAGTCACACCATCTTTACTAATAACTATTGCTACTCTAGTTAACCCCTAGTAGGTCTGATAAATGCCTGTTTCCTTGGAATGACTTTTCATTAGTACCTTTTTTGGGTGGTGTAGATACTATGTCATTGGTTAATTTAAGGGCAGAAGTATTTTGTACACCGCTTCCAAAGGGAGCCTTGCCCGTGGTGCAGATTGCTCCTATGAGAGCTTACTTAGCGTAGCAGCATATTATCATATTAAATCTGCCAAACACTGTCCGCGCAGAGACCGGGTGCCTGAAACTTGTGAAGACTTTGCAATGGGGACACTTTGCAGAAATATTGGCCTGCTGCTAAGCCCCACTTCTAGAGCTCGCCTCAAGGTTTTATGATTGGTGGTTGGCTGACCTCAGGGACCCTCACCGATCACACACCGGTTCTGCCTTCCCCTGGCCACGTGGCTATACAGGAAACCACAGCTCGTGGCCTCATCTCAAGTGAAAGCCGCCGGGAGGGTGATTTGGAGACACGGGACTATTCCGGCGATGTGCCCCCTGCAGTCTTAAGATTATTAGAATGGGGACAAGTGTGGGGGGGGGGGTCAACTTCATCACTTAATACTTTGTCAGGATTTTTTCATCTCAAAAGCAAACCTCTTATATCAGAGTGAGGAGACTTATAAGCCATGCATGCGCCTCTGGGTAATTAAATATGCAGAGAGGAAGAGTACTAGAACTCTAGCACCACCTATTGGCTTGTCACTCTCCACAAGGAGAAACGTTAGCCCTTAATAAGATCTCATACCCCCCGAAGCACAGTGTTTGCAAACAGTTTCTGGATTGGCTTTTATCCTAAGTCATATTGCAAGGCTCGTCAAAGAGTCGATATTGACTTTTAGGATTGCTGCTTCCAACAGGTGGCGCTAGAGTTCTATTCCTCTTCCTTTCTGAAGAGACAATTTTGCAGAGGAGCATGCATGGCTTATAAGTCTCCTCACTCTGACACGCCAGGCTTGGCTTGTCAGTCTCCACAAGAAGAAACGTTACCCCTTAGACCTCATCTCAGAGGAACACACTCAATGCCCCTTCTTCTCATGCGTTATGCCCCTTTAAATTGTGATGGCAGGCGACCACTTGTGTAATGCAGTTGGCTAAAAACCAGTGACGTCGCTGAATGCGCGGTGTCGTCACTGTGTGTCGGTGACTGGTTTGCTATGGTTCATTATATAAGACACAAATGGTTAAAGTGAAGTTTTGCTCTTGTATAATTTGCAGAGGTAAGTGTCATGTTCTTGTCAGTGTTGCGCTTTTTATTCTCTTTTATCCTCGAGTGGTTTCCATTTTGTCAAGTTTTTGCTCGTCGAACAATGCAAAGGTAGCAGATCGGATGACCTCGGCGTGCTCGAATAACATGTTCTAGTCTCCGCGGCTGCATGTCTCGCGGCTGTTCGACAGCTGGAACACATGCGGGGATTGTCTGTTTGTTAGGCAATTCCTGTATGTGTTGCGCCTGTCGAACAGCCGCGAGACATGCAGCCGCGGGGACTAGAACATGTTACTCGAGCACGCCAAGGACACTCGGTTAGCACCCGAGCATGCTCAGATAACGCCTTATACGAGCACGATCACTCATCACTACTTAGCTAGGAAAATACATTTTTACCAGCAATCAAAAATTAACCTACTGTGACTATAAAAAATGCAAAAGTTACAAATTTTTCAATAGTATAAAGACGTAAAAGCGCAAAAGTTTAAATTTGGCCTCTTAACCCGTTTGTTAAATAAATATCTATACAATTAATATATATACGGTATTACTGCGTCCATAAAAGTGTGAGCTAGCTAGATATTTCATTGTTTACCTTGTAAGTAAAGAAATTAAAATAAAAGTTCTGTTTTTTTGGAAGACGAGTGAAAAAGAAAGAAGAATGGCCGTGCCGGAAAGGCCGGTATCACATCAACTTGGTTATAATAAATAAAAAAATATATATATTTTTTTTTGCCCCTCACTCCCTGCGACACACTTTTCTTTTAGCCAATCTGATGTTTGCTTTTCTCTCCCCAAAGGAATAGAAATTATTCAGAAACATATATATATATATAGCATTGGTTAATAGGTTAGGAATTGAGTGATACCTGGCATTCTTCATGTACAACAATTGTCATTTTCCTGAACTTGAATTTTGCCCGATGTGTCCTTTTTCTATAGCCCATATAATTACTTTGTGGCCAGTATTTGACCTCTGAAGCTTTTCTGCCGATAAGAAGCTCATGTGAATTGAACTATACTGTAAATAAATCTCATATACTGTACATTCTTCCGTGTCCTGAGTTCTTACTTTTATTAGTATGTTTGGCTTTGGCTCGTCTGTGCTTTATGGGTATATACTTCCTGAGAGGTGGACTGACTTTTATCATTTCTTCTGGCTTCGCAATGAGATAAATACAAAAAACTGTTCAAAAAATAATGGTGTCTTAACCACCCCTAAAATCATCCCATAGTGCCAGCCATTAGGGGCCTCCCTTCTAATTTACTGTCCGCTGCCTTTGTAATGGGTCACTAGCAGCAGAGGCGTCGAGCCGGATTAAAGGAAGTGGAGGCGGGTATCGGTCTCTCTGCTCCTGCTCTCCTGTCTGGCATACTGCATACGGGCACAACAGATAGGTGGAGCCAGGCAAGCAGCTGGGAGATGGCAGGCAAAATGCATGCCTGGAAAGTGAGAATGGAAGTTCCTGCTATAAGTGTGCTTGTATGAAGCTAATGAAGAGAAATCTCACCCATTGAAAAAAATAATGTAAGACAAGTTATCTGAAGTTCTGGC
>VIAB01000667.1:161373-190176 GCA_009801035.1 Oophaga pumilio
AGAGGAACCACACACTGCAAAAGAGTGGAAGACAAGTTATGAGCATGAAAATTGAAGGTTCTGGCTACTATAGTGCTGGTAGAAGGCTGATCAATAGGAACCAGCCACTGATAAAGAATGGAGCAGAAGTGTGATAGTTCCTGTACATATTGGACTGGAATGTATACCTAAATCGTTTAATCCCACCGCTCGCAAAGACATTCTTAATGCGTCATAATAGAGAATATTAATAGGAGTTGTCTTAATAGGAAATTATCTTTTAACACTAAAAATGTGGTGGATAGATGAAGTAAATAGAGCAGAACTGTAATACCAGACACAGCCAATTAACAGAAGGGGACCTGTTTCTGAACGCAAACGCATTCTGGACCAGCTTTCTAAACCTAAGTGGTAAACCAGCAGGACTTGCCACTAGACTGACAAATCTCTGCTGAGAACAGAATAATGCAGTGTTATAAAAAAAATATCTAATTTAAAAAAAAAAGTACAAAATTCCAAACACAATTTAAAAAAGTTCTTTATTTTGTTTTACACAAAGTGCACGTGTCTGATTACAAATCTCACATGAAGGCAGGAGCTGACCGAGGATGAGCACTGTGGTCGCTCACTCACCATTGACTCCTCTTAACGGAGCAACCAGGACATCACAGTATTAAAATACAATTTACATATAGAGTTTTTGCAGGTTGTCACTGGCACCATTGAGTGTAGTTACATTTGTTGGCTAGGAGTGGAAAAACATGGCTGATCGCTTCCATAAACAGCACCACAACTGTCGATGGGTTTAGTCTGGTATTGCAGCATGCCTCTATTGGCATAAACAGAGCTCAGCTTCTATAGCGCACACAATCTATAGTAAGAGAACAGTCAAAAGCTTCTAATCCTGAATAACCCCCTCAATGCGTTTCTGTCTGGATTGCTTAGCTTGGAGGTAGTATTACTTGGCCGCCTGCAGGGCTTGTGTATGGCTGGTAAACTTTAAGGCCAGGGCTATAGGAAGACTTGGGACACCGCATGGCACACAACACCCTGAGTAACATCAGGAGGCCATATCACAATTGTAGTGGACTGGTTGCACAGTGCAGACACTTCAGCATAGACGAATGTTCCAAAACTGCATTAGTTATGTAACACTTGCCATTTACAAGAGACTGATTTAAGGTGGAATGTTTAAGGTGGAATTTACAGTGTAGCCCTGGCCAAGTAATGGGATGTCCAAATGTGTCCTGAGATGCAGTTCTTTATTTTACAGGTAATAACTTACAATAAGTGTCATAATACAATATTAGTAAAAAAAGAAAAAAACAAAACACAGCAATAGAGCACATGAAAGCCGGGTCTTATGTAATGATAAACAAATTTGTCTCAGATTGTTTTTGATTCATAGGGTCCTTTTTTAGGTGGAAATAAATGTTTCTATATGTTAACACTAAGTAACAGAAAGTGGGGAAGGTTTCATTTGGTGTTGAAAGGAAATTAATATTTCTGTATGTTAATACTAAGTAACTTAACAGAAAGGGGTGAAATTTTCATGTGTTGGAAGGAAATTACTTTCTATATGGTAATACTAAGTAACTTAACAGAAAGGGGTGAAATTTACATGTGGTGTTGGAAGGAAACGACTTTCTATATGGTAATACTAAGTATCTTAACAGAAAGGGGTGAAATTTTCATCCGGTGTTGGAAGGAAACGACTTTCTATATGGTAATACTAAGTAACTTAACAGAAAGAGGTGAAATTTTCATGTGGTGTTGGAAGGAAACGACTTTCTATATGGTAATACTAAGTAACTTAACAGAAAGGGGTGAAATTTTCATGTGGTGTTGGAAGGAAACGACTTTCTATATGGTAATACTAAGTAACTTAACAGATTTTCATTTGATACTGGAAGGAAATGGCTGTTTCTATATGGTAATACTAAGTAACTTAACAGAAAGAGGTGAAATTTTCATTTGGTGTTAAAAGGAAATGACTGTTTCTATATGTCAATGCTAAGTAACTTATCTTCATTTGGTTTTGGGATTAAATGAATATTTCTAAATGTTAGTACTAAGTAACTTAACAAAAAAAGGGTGACATTTTGATTTGATACATTGGGCTGTCTGTCGATAACTTATGAAGACAACCAATAAGATTGCTGCTTGTATTTCCTAACTTGGGATGAGAGATCAAAGCTGCAATATGATTGGTTACTATTGGCTACCGTTTTTTTTTTGCTTGCATTAATTTCCATAAAGAAGAATGAAAGGCTGAAAATAGCATTGTAGATGAACACCTAGTTAGTCATAAGTTGGCACTTTTGGAAAACAAAAAAATCTTCTTGTTTCTATGTGGCTTTTCTATAAATTTTCTCAATGAAGTAGCAGTTGATTAACAATCATCCCTACGGCATCAATAAAGACCGGTACTTTGCACACACCGCCACATTTTCGTGCATGCCAGTATACGGCCCATTATACTACTTATTTTTCTCTAATGCGGTTTGTAAACTTTGCCCAGGAGCTCTCAATCCATCTTATCAGTATTTAATAAAAAATAAATGAAATAAAAAAAGGAATTTATCATAAAAAAATAAAAAATAAAGCTAATCAAAACAAAAAACACAATAACGACTAATGTACTGTATATAAGGCAAAAGATAAATAAACTTATAGAGACGAGACAATCAATTGTGTAACCGAATACTATACATATTTGGTCCAATTTCCGGGTTAATACAACTTCTTAGAACTTTGGATTTCCAGTCTGGGTCTAGAACAATACAACTTATACACATCTCAAAAACGTTCTCGATGGCCTCCGTTTTCTCCAGTGCAGTGTCAGATACTTTTCCTATAGATCATTGCCATTTTGATGCCACCACCTCCCCCTCTCCACGAAATCGAGGATGACAGGTCACCGGATACTTTTATGACTTTTAATGCCCCGTGGATGTTCCTATGGTACAAGGAATTCTAAGACCATTTCAACAGATGACATCAATAGACCTATCATCATCTTTACACATCTTTAATTTTCCTCCAAATTCATGAGAGACTTCTGATTAATGGAAGCTGTGATGGGAAAAAAATTCCTGAGCCATATTGCCTGATAAGTGCCTGCTAGGAGGCATCAAATCCTGGTTTTTAGGGATAGTCAGTGCAAAAGAGCAGGGGTGATATACTGTTAGCTCTGGCCAATTAGTCACAACGTATCAAGCAACATGGGCTGATGAGTCAATGGCAAGAAGATGAACGCGTCAGACGCCCAGGCTTCTTCTTTTCCGTTTCCCGGTGATAAGCTGTTCTCCTTTAAAAAAAAAAAAAAAATAGTATGATAATGGACACCTCTAGTACACCAGGTCAGAATTATATTGGTCCTGATTGAAATATATCTACAAAAAAATAAAATCTGAACATCTCTGAAACCTCTAGCCCATCAGGACCAATGTATTCTGAATTATACTAGTCTTGATCTAAATAAATCTACGATAAAATATAATGTGAACATCTTTGAATCCTCGAGTCCACCAGGTCTACTATGTTATCTTTTATATTCGGGTTGATCTGAACATCTTGGAATGGCAATGGAAACCTCAAGTCCATTATGTTTTCAGTTACGGTATATTTTTGATGATCTTATTAAAATATATCTCAACATCTTGGAAACCTCGAGCCCACCAGGTCCATTATATTATCAGTTCTACTGGTGATGACCTAAATAAATCTACAATAGAATACTTCTGAACATGGTGAAATGACTCCTCAAGCCCATCAGGTCCACTATGTTATTTGTCACATGGGTGGTGACCTAATTAAATCTGCAATAAAATACGCTTGACGTGACAATGGAAACCCCAAGTCCACCAGGTCCCCTAGTTATCAGTTATATTGGTGGTGATCTTAATAAATCTACAATAAAATAAGTCTAAACATCTTGGAATGACCATGGAAACCTTAAGACCATCAGATCCACTTTTTTAATAGTTATTGTGGTTTCGATATTAATCTACAATAAAATATTTGTAACATCTTGGAATAATAGAAACCTCAAGCCCACCAGGTCCACTATGCTATTGCTTATTTAAAAATGTCTTTCATAATATGATTACTAAATGAAGGCCCAATGGATCAATAATGTGGAAAATGAGTAGACACTAAAATCTTTGATTAATCAGGGGACATCACCCCTAACAAAGTCGTCTACAGTTGGCCAATCCTTAGCGAAGGAATCTATAGTGTTCCCCAAAAAACTAGACTGTTGCAAAGTGTGGAGGCCATATCCACATAGGATTTATATATACTTTGTAGTAGCTATCATTATCCATTTGAAGGACAAAATTATGGGATACCGTACCTTTCTCTCCTCTTGGACCTCTGGGTCCTTGTGGTCCAACATATCCCTGCTCTCCTCTGTCACCTATGGAAACATTAGACATATTTACATGGGTAGTCTCATACTTGACAGCCATCCTTAGACTGATGCCATGATACTGTGCCGGATTCATTGCTAGATAGACCTATATGGTGAACACTGGACCACGCTGACACATAATGGGTCCAGTTGGGGTGAGGGAACCTTCATTAAGACCCCCCTGATGGAGACTACCAACAGCAATATGAATAAAGTCTAGGATTAAATATTATATAAATATATTCTGTGCAGGAATACATGCCAAATGCATACATAATGGAGGCTACTGGTCTTCTTGGGTTGGTGTGAACATTTTTTGACTGGTCAGATATTGAAGAAAAGAAAGTGTCTCAATGGTGAGCTGGGATTTACCGGAAAATCTATCTACTACTAAAGTAAATGTCGATATAAACAAAAGTTAAGAAGTTACTTTTTTAGACAGAATTGTTTATAATGACTCACCTTTGGCACCGGGGAATCCTCTGTCTCCCTTCTGACCTGGTAGACCATGTTGTCCAGGAATGGTCCCGTGACCTGTCAAAAAAATGGGTCTTAGTTGTCTAGGTGACTCTTTAAATATTGAGAAAACAAATTCATAAAATGTCTTCCTTACGTCTAAAAACTTCCATGAGATCGGTGGTGATGTTTGCATGGGTTGCATATACTTGACAAATTCCGGGTGGTCCTGGTGGTCCCGGAGGCCCTTGAGTACCAGCTATTACAGATCTTTGAATTCCTAAAGTCATATCTCCAAATAAACCTTGGTCTAAAAGAGAAACCAAAAATATTACCACCTTGCTCTAAAATGTATATGAAATTAGTAAATCTTAACCCCATTTTCATTGACTTGGGTAAAATTATCCCAAAAAAACCCTCTTATGAGTAACCTAAAGAACTCCTACTAGGATTTACACCAAAGGTTTTCTACACCATAAAAAATAGAATATGATTGACGGAGGTCCGATTTCTGGACTCCCAGTGATCCTCGTTATGATGGAGCTTCGGCACTGGTTGAGTTCTGAGGCCCTACCATAATTTTTGGTTGCACAGCTACTTACTCTGAAACTGTTCTGCCACTCGGGTTGCAACTTCACTATAATCCAAGGCGAATGACGATCCTGATGATGAGGAGCTACTGGATAATGAGGAGCCACTGGATAATGAGGATGAAGACATCACACCACTGTCTCCTTTAGGACCTCTTATACCTTGAGGTCCCGGTGGCCCAGGTGGTCCTGGTGGTCCAGAGACATATCTACGAATGTTATCACCTGCGGAAGAATTCACAGCCTTTATTTGATAAACCACCACATGAATATACTTATCATATGCAGGATATCTAAGCTGTAAATAAATATATTCCATACTCTCTACGCATCCACACATCCTCATGTCGAAGTGGAACAATTTGTGCTTTAGATTAGTGAATGTATCCTTACTTGTCAGATAATCCATTAGTTCAGTCCTAAAGCGATTGCTCCTGTCGTCCTCAGCATAAGATAACAGACTATCTCCATTGCCTGGTGGGCCTTGTGGTCCTGGAGGTCCTGGTGGACCTGGTTGGCCTGAGACAAACCCAGTACCTAAAGAAATTAAATAATGTTATATGTAATTTCACCTTAGAAACTGAGAAAGGATGAACATTATGTGAGAAACTAATTAAAAATCGAAGGTTTCTTTTATTTTTTTGTTGAGTTTTAAGAACTCGTAAGAAAGCTGCTGGCGAAACATTTGTTCGGTAGACAGCTATCTATCCCGACTCCCCCGTGCACATGAGTGCTCGGTATTCATAGGGAGATAGGTGAAAGCCGCTGCCAGATACTTTTTGCAGCAGCTTATCTCTCATCCTCTAAATACAATAGCATTGGGCGTTGAAATCTCAACTATCCAATGTCGGGGGCGACCGAGGATGCCCATACACACATCGATGGTCGGCCAGTCCTGCAAAAGTCAGTGGGTTCAGCCGGTATTCATCAAAAGTGTATGGCGGGATTTAGACAACATTAATTTGGGCTTATTTTATATTTAGTTTGTACTCAACTTACTTTGGAGATAGGTGGCAATGTCTTCCTTTTCGAAGCTGGTCAGACTAGTGCCCGGAGATCCTGGAGGTCCCATAGGTCCAGGTGGTCCAGGGCGACCTGGACGTCCTGCTTGACCTGGTGGTCCAGGTGGACCAACAACTCCTCTGAATTCAGATGCTACATGAATAAATGCAAAATATATCTAATTGGTAATGTATGAATAAATTGACAAATGGGCGTTACTATTCTCCCTTTTTTTTTAATAAGGCATGTCCTTATACTGACTAACACTGATTGGACATCTAACTAATTTTTAAGGCCGGTTTCACACGTCCCACCTTCACAGTCTGAGTACGGATCGCGATCATCAAACCGACTGCGGGTCTCCAGTCTCATAGGCATAAAGAAAGTTGTTATATTCAGGTCAGGAGAACCGCGGCCGGTCCTGACATTGTGGTTATTACCCAGACTGTGAATGTTGGACGTCTGACATATTATCAATAATTAACTGGTGAATAATTAACATTCTACACATTGAAAAAAAAATCTTTCTTACTTTGAAGTAAAGCTGCTAAATCACCATATTGCGATCCTGGTAATCCTGGAGGTCCTGGTGGACCAGGGGGCCCTGGAAGGCCAATTCTCAGTCCAGAGGCTAGAAAACATCAGTCGCTTTATTATTCTGGGGTTTCCTCGTCGTAACATATAATAATAATAATAATAATTAATAATTAAAGACTTACTCTGCAGCATTGATAAGATTTCTTCATATGTAACTGGAGGTCCTGGGATTGTTCCTATACCATCGGACGAAGTTAAGCCTGAACCTAGTAATAAAGAAGATCACTTTGTTCACCAGATCCTCATGCATCAGCGTCTAGTAAAGGCCATATGAAAACGCAGAAACAATATAATTATGTCCCTTATTTCCCCAATATCAGAACCACTAGGCTTTACCTCTTATGTAGCTCATGACCCGGCTGGCCAGTTCTGCATAGTCCAGTTCCTGTCCACCTGGTGGCCCTGGTGGTCCCTGTGGCCCTATTAAGTAATTTCTGACATTTTCACCTAAATACAAATGTGTAATATTTAATCTCACATTAATGGTTAAGGTTCTATCTACATCCACTACAGAGGTATTAGTAAGTAACGTGGCGGAGTCGCTTACTTTGAAGATATTGCGCAATATATTGTTGAACTTCTTCGGCTCCACGAACAGAATCGCCAGGAGATCCAGGAGGGCCAGGAGGACCTGGTGGGCCAGGAGGACCGGGTAGGCCTGGTGATCCTTGGCCAGGTCTTCCTCCAGGTGGGACTAAAAGAAATAAAACAGATTATATGTTCTGCTCTAGGATGGAGTTTGAGGTGGTCTAGTAGACCTGGGTGGACCTCTTGTAATTGAAACCTTCAGAGATGAATATCTGGACTGGTTCTCACCTCTAGAACTTCCTGGTATACCGGGAGCACCTGGGATTCCAGCTTCACCTGTAAGAAGGGAATAATGAGATTTTGTGAGTGTGACCAGATCATCCGTGGGCACAGGAGACCTATGCAAAATTCTAATTCATCAATGTAGACTTTGCACCATCATGATATTTTTCAGACCAATGACTGGTCTGGGTCAATGTGCCCAGCAATGTATGGGGCTAGCTCTTTCTTGGATTCCCTACGGCTGGCACAGTTATGTCCTCTTTGTGGGTGCACTGCTTGAGCTTCTGGCAATATTTTGTCTGTTGCTGATTGTAGACCGGGTAGACATTTAGGTGTGGCCTATATATAAAAGTGTAGGGCATGGTGCATCCTCCCTTAGTAATTTCTCGAAACCATCTACAAGCTAAATTATTATGTTTCTCGGCGCAAAATGGATGAATACAGTAATTCTCATAACAAAACTCCAAACTGGCCCCCATGTTATCCCTATTTTCTACCCCATGATCGTTTGGGATGCAACAGAAGGCTCCATTATCTAACCGCTTAGATGCCATGGTCGCTATTCATCACGGCATCTAAACTGCTACGATAAGAACCAGCTCCAAACTCAGAAATAACTGGCGGGTGTCTGCTGTAGAAACCAGCAAGCACCCTCTGGTTATGGAGCAGGCTCAGCAGGTGAGCATGCTCCATACATCTCCTCCCAACTTCTGACATATTTACGGCAGATGTCAGGAGAACAAGGTGGGCACCAAGCAGGGGACAGTCACAGGGCTATTAGTCACTAGCCCCCCCACAGCTCATGGACCCCATAGAAGTAGAGTGGACATTCGAACTTAGCCCAAAACATTGAAATAGAAAGTAATAACATATTTAATATTCATGTTTTTTTTGTGATTCAATAACAATGAGAGTGTGGATGAAAAGATTAAAGGGGTTATCTGAGTTGGAAAATTGATGCCCAAGCCTTAGTATCGATCATTAATATTAGATCGAAGGTGGCCAACTCTTGGCACTCCTGCTAGTCAACTGTTTAAAGGGATCATATTGCTCAGTCCCTTTAAATAGCTGATTGTCAGGGGTGCTGAGAGCTATTTTTCATCTATGGCTGCCAATTTTAAAAATAACCTTGACAGCCCCTTTAATGAGTGCTATATTATGACATTGGTAGGCTACATAAAGCTGTCCATTATGATAACAGTCTTTGAGAGTTGCCATCACACCTCATGCTGAAGCTCAAGTACATGTGGCTGAAATTCAATAAAAAGACCGTGGTTAAAGGGAAGTACGTCGTAGATATACCCAGTAGTAGAAAGAACAGAAGAATAATGTTAAATAGTTGGGTTTCAATCTAAACAGAACACATGATATAGATGTTTTACGTATTTTACCTCTTTCTCCTGGTGATCCTGGTTGGCCAGGACTTCCAGGTGATCCTGGTGATCCCGGAGATCCTGGTAATCCTGGATTGCCCGGTGGTCCACTAGGTCCAGAAACTGCAGGTCCTGCAACATCATATGTTGTTTGTTATAGTGTGATGATCAAGGTATGTGTATATATCTCATAATGTTACAACAAAAAAATAAAACTGACCGTCACGACCGGGTGGTCCTGAAATTCCTGGTTGACCTGGATCTCCTGGTTGACCTGCATGATAAAAAAGATGCTTATAAACGATACTGAATCTTTTCTATTGCATAATAACTGCATTCATCGTAAAAGTACAATAAAAAAATTATTACATCTTACCTGGTTGTCCTGGTTGGCCTCTTTGACCTGGATCACCTGGGTCTCCTTTAGTTCCTGGTGGACCAGGAGGTCCAGGAGGACCAGCAGCTCCATCTGTAGAAACAACAGGACAATAGTGTTGACTATCAATAGTACTTTTCAATGTTTCCAGGCAATTTTTAAAAGGATTGTTCTCATACCTGTTGCTGATGCACTTCCTCCGGGTCCAGGTGGTCCGGCTGGACCTGGGGATCCTGGTTTACCATCTTTGGCTTCTCCTGTTGATCACAAAGGAAAGAAAAATGTTTTCTACAATGGTTCTCCATATTATTTATTATGAAGTGAAAGCAATTGTTACAGGATTGCAATACAGTATCATACCTGGTGGACCTGCGGGACCTGCTTGGCCTGGGGCACCTGGTGGGCCTTGAGCGCCAGGAGGACCTTGAGCACCTGCTTGTCCTGGTGGACCTTGAATTGAAGCTCCTAACAAATTGGAATCTTAGGGTTATTTTCAGTGGTTGTTTGAGGTTCTTTATTAGGCTTTTGTCATATTTAGTAGGAAATGTTTTCTCTTCTTTGGGTTTTTACGCTTCTATATTCAGTATAGAGGCTCATTATGTGGACATATGTATGCACATGCCAAATGTCTACTTTTATCTTTTATGTCTATTAATTATTATTCAATTAAATATTCATATCAATCATCTTCGGTACATTTTCTCCTATTACTATTTTACATCTTTGCTTATTTTGGTTTGATGACATCAAACAATTGTGCGAGAAATTATACTGATGATGATGCTTTATAATGAGAGTCTTACCTGGGGGTCCTGGTGGTCCTGGTAGTCCTGGGGGTCCTGGCGCTTGCTGTGCTGCGTATGAACCTGGAGATGATAACAAGATGTTATTTTCAATTTTTTTAATTTATTTTATTTTCATGTACGGTATATATATTAAAGGAAACCCATCAGCAGAATAATGATACCCCAACCGCGAGCTGCATCATTTACTGACAGTTTCTCCATCTATCAAACTTAAAGGCCAATTCATCATTAAATTTGCGTCTCTTTTGGAGTGAAATTTTTTTTTTTAGTTCATTGCATGCTTTGATCCGTGTTTGCTTCTTTTTTAATCTCCCCGTGGCTTTTTTCATTTATTCAGTGTGAGCCTGGTCAGCCACTTCCAGATGCTTTCGCCAAATTCATCATTTGTGACTTTTCTAAAAGAAAAGTTTTATTCCACTATACTCCAGCATATTTTTTTTTACATGAAGTTGAAGACAATTCTGCAACATTTTAAAGGACTGCGTAACTTCTATGAATTGGCGGAAACTTCATCGAACGCCGTGCACCGTTTTGATGAATTTGGCACAAAATTCAACAATGCAAAAGGAAAGAAGATGAAAATACCTAATACAATGCAAACGATGAATCGGGGATATAGTTGTAATAGTAATTTGCAGTAAGTGCTACTTAAAGGGGTCGAGGAGAAGCATCTACTGTGCAGCTTTCACCCATGCCATGTCATTGGAGCAAAGGGTGAAAACCTTCCGGTTGATGCTTTTCCCCGATGCATAACACCAAGATTACATATGATTGGAATTTGGGACGCTTGCCACCAGTTAGATCGGCATGGTCCTGCTCACGGTTTCTCTTTAGACTCATTCAGTCGTCCCTAAATCACAGTCCAATGCACGAACTGGTCGCGGGTCTACTGAGCCAAACTTGACCGCCTCGGTGGCCTACATTGAGTTTAGATCAAGAGACCCGTGGCCAATTCAAGCATCACTGTCAGTTCGCGGATTGTGTTTCATGGATGTCTGAATGAAGATTTATCATCGATCTGTGTCTTCATTGGTTCTTAGGGGTAAAGAAATAATTTTAAGTCTATACTTTTGCATTTTGAAGACTTACTTTCTTGTCTTGAATATGAAACTCCGGGCTCTCCGATCTCTCCTCTGGCTCCCTTGGCACCTAGAAGAAAGATCAATTGTGTAAATCGTTACCAAACTGTTATCAAATGATCTCAATGATAATCTATATCACTAATATTAATAATTTGAAAAAAAAATATTTTAATTAATTTACCTGGTACTCCTGGAAGACCGGATGGACCGATGGGACCTAGAAAGTACCATGAAAAGTGTTATCCTAAACCGAGGGTAGAGGGCAACATAGAAGACAAGATCTTCATGCCATACGTAGAGGTAAGGTGGCCCCATCTTCTGATAATGGTTAACTACACCACTCCAGAGCATATGGCAATACCGAACTTTGTGCTCGTTTGTCCCCCATCATTTTTTCAAGTTCGTTTGTAAGAGCGTTGAAACAGAACCCGAAGAGACAGTTACTGTACTTCTTGGGTCGTCCTAAGTCCCAGTAAATGCTGTTGCATCTTATTATTGTTTTACCATGTCTCTGTTTCATTTATCACCATATTTTTGGAATACTTTCTGAATTTGACATATTGCTTAGGTGTCTAAGTGGTGTTTTGGGGATTGATTGGTAAGTGTGTAGGGATGACGCTAGGCCGTGTGCCACAGGGCAGTATTCCTCTATGGGTGCGTAAGTGGCTCTGTGGAAGTTTGATTTGCGTTAACTGTGGCAAGTGTTTCAGAAAAGCAGGGCAGCGTGTGTGTAGAAGCATCAGGACACTCCCAGCGAGTCAACGTGTGAAAAGACCTCTGTTTCCCTCCACTCATGGTCAGTTGCAGAGGCCAAGAGCAGCAGGTTGGAACTCTGCATCCTGAACACCTGTGACGTGCAGATGGGACACATTAGTAAAGTATCGTGTATTACCCGTGGCTACGTCATAGAGGGTTGGCTACTTCTGTGGTTGCCACACTTGGGAAAGACCAGTCACTCATATGTGGAGAGTGAAAGCCATGCTGTAAGAGCATGGAAAGGTGAAATAAGTCCCACAGAAGTTGTTGAGTACCTGCGGAAAAGTGGCAGAACCAGTGGCCAATAGTAGGCCGATGCATGGGATTACAGCAGAAAAGACCACAGGGTGAGAGAGAGAGTCACTGATGGTGGAAGTGTTACGGCCATGGGGCAAGAAAATTGGGTGAGGCCTATAAGGAGTGAGGGATCAGATGTGAGTTGACCAAAAAACGCCCACAATAAGCAGGTCTGATAGGCAAGCATCCTTTGGGTTTGACAATATCTTCCATATCTGGCAGAAAAGATTGACTGAGCGCTACCCGGCTGGTGATGGTAATGTGAAGAGGCCACTGAAAATGTGTGAGGAACTGAGCCGAGGAGGTGATGCCTGTGAGGAGCACAGATAGTTGCGAGATTTTCAAACCATAAACGTGATTCTTCACGTTTCCTGCCTAATTGCCAAGTCCTGAAGATATAGAGGACGTTCTATGATCTGAGGCACCTCAAACTCCTTGCCTTAATTCACTACACTCTTGTCTTCTTCTGTGGAGATGGGATTCCTGACATCCAGAGATTAAGCTGAGATGCCTGGGCCCGATTTCTCCATGGGCCCCATTTCTCCATGGGCCCCATTTCAGTGACCTGGGACCACTTCTGTGAATGGTTTTAGCCTATAAACCCCATATTCCAAGCTGTGCAAACATACCTGAAACTCCTGGTGATCCTGGTGGTCCCGCTGGTCCTGGTGGCCCTGGTGGACCCTGGATAGCATAAGAGCTACCATCTGGAAGAAAAATAATATGCATGAAGCATATAGTGCAGATAAGAAGATTAACAAAAGTGGATCATTAGGATGTCTAGTATTGCAGGTCAATTCAAGCTGCAGTACCAGACACATCCTCTAGATGGGTATGGCGCTGTTTCTTAAAGAAAAGCAGCCATGTTTTTCTAGTCCTGTATACCCACCAAGGAACCTATGTATCCTGTTAATTTTTTAATTTTCTAATTGTTAATACACACCTGTAGAGACTCTTCCGGGGTCGCCAGCATCACCTATAAAAAAAAGTGACAAAAAAATGAATGAAGGCAGTACAGTGCAAGAAATGAACATAATTATACCGATAATTATTAATGTAAGAGACACATTTTGTAAAATTTACCTTTAGCTCCAGCTCGTCCGGGATTGCCAGGTGGTCCTAAAATAACCAGAAATATCATGATTGAAAAGCAAATTTTGGGAAGAGTGTAATAATTGGGTACTTGGTGTTAGTATCTATATTGCTATAGTGATTACAGTTAATACCGTGTTTCTGGTTTAGAAAATTCTAATTAAAATAGTCAAATATTTTTGGGGGCTATTGTGTTTATAGAGATGGCTCCCTTCCATAGGCCCCTCATAGCTTATGGTACAATCAGGAGCCGATCATCTGCTGCGTGTTTGTTTTTCGGGTGGTCAGATCCTTTAGGCCGGTATTGTGGTATGCAGATCATTGTTATCGGCAGCACATGTATAGAGGGGATGCATGATTCTGTGTAGAGGCCCAAGGAGAGTATCGGTGATCATTATATTCCCAGCATTGTTCGCCACCCTGTGTAATGGCGGCAAATGAGCAACGAATGACTTGTTATATAGTCGATCGGCGTTTTTTGTCTAACCAAAATTGGTTCTGTCTAATTTAAACAGACAGACGTCGATTTTTTGGAGGGAATTGTGTAATACTCTGTTTCTCCTGTGGGGGCACTGCAGGGAAATTAGGCACTTGTAACGGCACCAATTTAGATCTGATCGCTGAGGATCTTTAAACTGCAAAATTAGTCACAAAATCTGATATTTGCAGTTTTAGAAACACATTTAAATGCTTTATATGTGTATTTTTTGGGGTCCAAGTCTCTTTTACAGAGGTTTCCCCTTCTTATTTCCGCTATTGATCGCTGTGGATCCGGCTTCTGAAAGACTCCAGCTGACCGTACTTTTTTGCTTGACCAATTTGTATCGGTAGCCCAGGTGTAATAGAGCCAACCTCAATGTCTCGGGTTAGCGTAGAGGGGACTCTATATAATTAACCCGCGCACTGCTGGGCACTGTACATCTCTTGCTAACACAACAGGCTGAGTTCTATTACCTGGCGGGCCTTGTGCTCCGGCCAATCCTAAAATTAAAGAGAAAACAAGGTAATCAAATCTATTAGTCTATGTAGCTACGCAGAAGAGTAACCATTGTGCCAGGAGGGGCGGCTTTCTACGAGGATTTGCTTTCCCTTTATGAATAATACAAGCGACAACTAAACAGAAAGGATTATGTGGAACTGGAGACGTTGCGCTTTGTGGCACTCGGCACTAAATCAATTATTCATACATTAAACTTTCGGTGACATTTGGTGCCGTGTGCGCCCATGGATGGACCCGGCAAAAAAAACCTAAAGCTGGGAGGCTATGACGAGTGTTTACCATGGTAAAATCCATGTGAAGAAAAACCTCTGTGTGAACAAACCCCAAAAATCATGGGAAGAAAGTAGCAATGGTAAAGTCCCAACTAAGCTGTAGAAATCAGCACCAGAGGGTGTTCAGGACCGTACCTGGCAGGCCTGGGTCTCCTGATGATCCGGGTGGGCCTCTTGGTCCTGGTTGCCCAATAGGACCTTGTTCACCTAAAATCACATGTAGGGTTAATTAATATACAGGCTTCATGGCATTGAATCCTGGCTTATATTATTTCATGGCTACTGTCATGTGTTAGGTTCATTGCTTACCCCGTTGACCTTGATGTCCATCTGGCCCAGGTGGTCCTGAAGGGAAATGGAGTAAAGGCAGATACATTAAATGGTTTCCCCATTCATTACCGCTGCCAATGTGATTTATTGGGACTCAATTCCAACACGACCAGCTGGTAGTGTGGCATAGTGCCACGTGATCGCACCGGAGGGAGTGGCTCCCTTTCCCTTTTCTCCTTATCACCATACAAATGCATAAATATATATATATATTTTTAACCTTGACATAAATGCCGCTGTTCTCCTGAATCTGCTTTTCTTTTCTTCAAGCGCCTCTTCATTCCTGAGATACAGTCCCATCTTTCATGTATATAAATCTACTGCAGTTACCAAGAGGGCGTGGCCTTCAACTCTTCTTGAAGACAACGCCCCCTTGGCAAAACTACAGAGAAGAAGACGTTATATCTCTGGAACAGAAAGGAGCAGGAACAAAAGAAAAACATCATCCGGTTCAGGAGAACTGCGACATTCTCACTGACTTACAAAATATTACATATTTATGGCAAGTGACAGGTTCTATTTAAATCCCGAGACGCTGATAAATAAAAATGAAAACGTTAATGGATATTTTTCTTTTGTAAAGTTTTTCTATCACATTATGATCAATGAGGGCAGTATCTGTAGATAGGCAGCGATATCACAGCTCTCGCCACCAGCTCCATCTCTCCCATCTCTAATGGTCACTTCACTATTCCGCTATTTGCCATTGAGTCCTATTGAATGTTCTGACATCTAGTGGCGAAAGTGAACCTTGCAGGTTTTTTTTAGAATTTATTTTTCTGTATATAGCACCTTACATACAGTATACATATACAGTAAATACAGTGCCATATATACCGTAGTTTCTAAAACTAAAAAAAATCAATTGTATTAAAAATGATATATAATACATGGCACCCAAAATAAATAAGACCGCCTGATCGTACAGTCACTAAATAAAAACAATATTGTACATTGTATGACCAGATCAATATAAATAGTGGAGTTAATCATGTAGGTGTAAGAGTTGTCATATCTCACCTGCTGAACCTTTAGCGCCGGGTTCTCCGGAGGGTCCTGGTAATCCTCTTGGTCCTGGTTCTCCTGTACATTAGAAACAAGGCACAGGGTTATACAGAGACACAACCTAAGACTCAAGGAAATATGGACGTCTATATATGAGGAGCATCTATATCCTGGGATTAGGCAAGGCATGTACTCTATCAATCTACTAACACTGCTGTATCCAAACACCTTGGCTAAGGAAGAGTAGCTTGTGGGTGCAACCGGCTGGCACCCAGCACCCTCGACGCGCGCTGGCAACACCCTCGACGCGCGCTGGCAACACCCTCGACGCGCGCTAGCAGCACCCTCGATGCTACCATCCGTTTTTACTGACCTGTAAGTCCCCGCGCTCCCTTGTCTCCTGTGTCACCTAGAATATGACAATTACACAATATTACAATATATACTAGGAGGAAAACTTTGACAAATCCCCATGTACCGGGTCATAGAACATAATTCTCCTGTTAGATATTTCATAGCCACAAGTAACAGCCGGGAAAATGTCTCTACCTTTATTTCCGGGTGGCCCAATTGATCCTTTGTCACCTGTTAGAACGATAAGAAGGCGATTATACAAGTAATGCAGAGAAAATTTATTCTACATAATCACAACCTTCTGCATGTGATTGGACTATGCTTCATAAAAATACTGCCCGTAGATGGCGCTGTTCTATCTGTGATACATAATTGTGCCTTAGGTTTATTTATCAGACACATTTCTATCCCTGTAGATTATAATACTATATTATTAGCCATATCTATAATATATCCGATTTATAAAACATATGTATCTTGATAAACTACTTAAATAAAATCTTACCTTTAGGTCCTGGAGAACCAGCTTCTCCTCTGAAACCTTGCTGACCCGGTGTTCCTAATGGAAAAAAAAGAAACAATATCTTGAATTTCATACATGTCAAGATATATGTGCGGGGTTATACGCTATGATATTTCACTTCAGTGACTGATCATTTAAAATATTGTTATAAAGAAGTTTTCAAATAATTTGATATAAATATAGAACTAACGCAGAGATGTAGAGGTAATTAATAACATTCTATCTACCTGCAGTCACCACTAGAGGGCGCTTACTGCATACTCTTTATATACTGGACTGAATGATAACACAGCATGGAGAAGGCACCTCAGCTCCCCCTAGTGGTGAATACTGGTAGGCAGAATTTAATGATCTAACTCTATGGAGGGACGTTGCACCCCTATGAAGGAGAACACTAGTGGAGTTAGATGGAGCAAGGAAATCAGTTCTCATTGTATGTGTTGGAGCTTTTACATTTCCTCTTATGCATCTTACATTTTATTATATGGGATTACATACCTGGCATTCCCTGAGGGCCTGCAGGACCCATTGTACCTGCAGATGAGATGTTAAAATCAGTAAACAATTTAGCTAATTTCACAATGAAACATACTGAATTGATTTTTAAGAATTTGGATAAATTATTATTATCGCCACCTAAGGATTCTGATTCTTATCTGACATTCCCAAGCAAAAGTGCGATAAACAAAACCCACGGTATATATGAGAAGATCTGGCGTTTATGGATTACTAAGAGAGAGAACCTGGATATATTGGATATTTCTTACCTTTAAGTCCCATCTGTCCGGGCATACCGCTAGATCCGGGCATACCTGGTTCGCCTGGCACGCCTGTCGAGAAAATTGCTGACATGATGAGTTTGAAGAATTTGAAAAATTGATGAAAGCCTTAGAAATGACCGATGTAGCAGAGCTGTATTTCTAAGTTTCTTTAGATTTACATATGTCTTTTTCCCAGGGAATGTTGCATGTAAGCCCCCCTAGGGTTGATCCCCACAAGTAGAACCAGTGACCCCCATAGAGTTACATCATTCCCAGCCAGCCCGCACCCTGGGCAGAAGGCAAGAACTCCAGAACCGCTGGTTTGTCCAATACCACTAGTCACGTTTAGTGAACCAGACGTCAACTTTACAAGGTATCTACCTATAGGAGGCGCTAGAGAAACCTATAGGTGGCGCTAGAGTAACAGTTTTGTTCTAGAGAAAGCCTAAATTTGCACTTCTTCCCCAGTGAGCGCTACATGTAAGACTCCATATACCCGCTGGATCCCATCACGTCATATATACGCGCTCTCCACCTCAATACTCCCCTTAAATCATATTAATCTTCACGTATACTGTATGTATATATTATTTTACCTCTGTCTCCCTTTTCTCCCATTCCAGGAGGACCAGGTTCACCTCGAGGTCCAGAAGAGCCGTCCCTTCCTCTTTGTCCAGCTGGACCTTCCAAACCAGCGTCACCTATAAAACAATATTACGGTGCATCAAATTCAGAATCCTACCATGTGTCAGGACAATAATAATCCCTCGGATTGTCCCAGAATCGGTTGGTTGTTATTTATACTGGGCTATAATTTCACAAATCCACATTTCTTACCTGTGTTGCCTTTCTGTCCTTTTGGTCCATCTGCTCCTGGATGACCAATAAGACCCGGAGCTCCTATAGGAAAAGATGAAAAAAAATCACATATATGGTCTGATTGACGGGGGCAGAAAAAGTAGCAAAGAACAACAATTGGATCAAGTAAAAAATATTTAAAGTCTTGTGTTTGAGCAGCTCCAAAGTCAACATTTTGCTCTGGCTGACCATACCTAAAGCTTCCAAAATGACAGTCATTTATCCTGAATTTGACACCTGTCATTTGCATCAAAGTCGATTTTATAGAAAATGGAAAGGGATCTGAGAAGACATGATGCAGGGGCTGAGACCCTGACTCCAGCGATGTATCACTTGCTGTTCTGCATGCTGTCATTTTGATAAAATCACAGTTTTCTCTGCTGCAGAGTTGGCAGTGCTCAGAATGCTGAGCTGTTTATAACTCCGCCCACATCACTAATTGGCAGCTTTTTGTGTACATTGTATATTGACAGAAAGCTGATAATCATTGGTGAGGGTGGGGTTACACAACAAAAGGACTAGAAGGCACGAGACACTTAGTCCTGCAGTAATAATCTCCTGCTAATAAAACACTGATTTTATTAAAACAGCAAGGTAAAGGGACACATTACTGGAATCAGTATCTCAGCCCCTCCATCATGCTACTCCCCTGATTGCATAGCAAAACTCTGCAGATTGATTCTCTTTAATGAGACCATCGGCTTTAAGAATTCAACATGCTATATTAAAAATCATATTGCCATACAATGCCTTATCAATACCCCACACAGGATCCAAATCACAATAATGATATCATATATTGCCCTCCGAGCACTGACTTATATTATTCTTCAATAATGATATTTGATGGCCAAATGAAGGGTCTAAATAATGCAACTAGAGTACGACAAAATAATGCTCCCATACGGCGTACATATAATACCACCGCACTCTGTTGTGTATGGTGAATGTTCTGCAGACCGCTGGGATAAGAATACTCGGGGGATATTATAAGGTCTCGCAGTGGTGGATGGAACGAGATGTGCGGCCACCTCTACGTTCCTAGTGGTGCGGGATGCTCTCGCGGTAGACATGGGTTTCTACATTTAGGAATGGTGAGCCCCTTTCTCAGGACTTGTTTCTCACCTTGAGGACCTTGGTATCCTCTGTCACCTGTGTGAGTACAATAAAAAAATATATTAATAAATGGAAAAGTAACATTCAGGGGGGAAACTAAAAGTTATCTGGGCCCCCTAGATATTAAAGGTCATGGGCTTCTTTACAACTACCGAGTAGGATACTATTGGTTTGGCTACATAAACTACTTATCCTACCCGAAAGCCGACCATCCCCATGAGATAACTGTATGATGAATGTTCGGTCTCTCCCGACTTCCCCATTCCCATGAGCGTTCGGCCAAGTCAGAAGCGGGCATATCATTGGTGCAACCGATGCAGCCGCAAAATGGCTCAAGAGGTGAGGGGCACCATTTCTACCTCCAAAGCAGGTGCAATTTCTCATTTTTAGGAGCTCTTGGGCTACAAAGGGCCCATATATTGTTCTTGCACAGGGTCCCTTTTCTGTCTGGGCCAAGTGTTCATGTATTTTCAGTAGGGAGAGAGGAGAAAGCTGCTGTCAGATTCCCCTGGCAGCGGCTTACCATCCCTAAAAAAAAGAATCAGCCATGGAAATTCCAGTGGCCCAAGCCTTATTTCCCAATACATCATCCGTCATGGGAGAGTCAGATATCCGATGGATGATCCTGCCGAAATCAGTTGGTTCGGCCAATTTTCCTTCTAATGCATACGGGGCCTTTTAGGTACAAATTGCCTCTTCAGAAAGGGAAAAGGACGTGAACTCTATAGCGCCACCTGTTGGAAGCAGCAATCCTATAAGTAATTATCAACCTTTTAGATATAGGAAAGATGTATATCTTCGTACCGTGTTAGCCAGTAGATAGAAAAATATTTAGACTTGAGAGTCCTCAGTGGTTTTGTGTCCTCTTGTGTATAAATATGTGATTCTTCAGTTTTTGTTTTAGTCTTTGCCTGATGAAGAGACCTGAGTAGTCTCGAAAGCTTGCAATTTGTTACCATCTTTTCAGTTAGCCATTAAAAGGTATCAACCACTGAGGACTCTCAACTCTAAATATTTTTCTATCAACCTTTTAATGAGCCTTGCGATCAGAATCTCAATTTATAGACATGGTGTTTCGGGGTATTGCCCCTCATCAGTGCAAAGTGTGAGATCTGATTTGGCTAGGTGAAAGGCTATGGGGCCTTTAGGCATTAGTGAGGGCTGATCAAGGGGCTTAGGGCTCTGGCTAATATCCCACAAGCGCAGCCCTATAGCAGAAGTGATGCACCCCTGATAGCAGCAATTTCTAATGTAACCTGTAGCAGCACACTATAGTGACATATACACAACAGAGAAAAAATAAAACCAACCTTTTTCTCCTTGTATTCCTGGGTCACCTGGAAATAAAAACATCATAAAAGAGTTAGAGATAAGCAGAAGAATTATTATATGGCTGCGAAGATAATAATATCTCTTCTTAAAGGGGTAGTCCAGTGCAGTAAGTATAGAGGAAAAACTGAGCAATGCTCTACCATAAACGCTAATATATATAAACTAAAATACTATTGATTTTATTTACAGAAACAAACTAAAAACTTTGAAACTAAAACACATTGGCACAAGGTAAGTTTTTAATACTAGAGAAAGGATAGGACTATCCCGATGGGTCACCTTGTCGCGGTGTCACGCCTTTTTTGATCAAACAACAACATTGACTAAGTCCCCTGTGTTATTTACATGTACTATTACTATTTACTTATTCACTTAATATAGGGTGTATGCTCATTTTGTTATTTTTCTTGGGTCTTGTCTGTGAATTGGCCACAGTGTGAACGCGCTCTTATGCAATAATGCTATAAAAGCTAAAAACTGAAAGCCTTTTATGTCAGCAAATTGCCACTATTGTGTTACATAACTGCGGCCTTGGATCATTAAGGGCTGTATAAATAATCATTTGTGATCGTGTGCTATTAAAGCGCCACCTAGTGGTTTCATTGTACACAGGCATGCCACATGCAGACTGTACTTGTGCCATAATCCTGCTCTGTTAATTTTAATTATGGACGTGCTAATATCTCTACTAACATGGTATTACCTCTCCAAATAATTAGACCATTAAAAATAATTTTACCTTTTGATCCGGGTTCACCTTTCTGACCAACAAATGTTCCTCCTGTGAAAAGTAAATTCAAAATCAGCACAATATTCATATAATGTCAGTTTAAGTGACCACAAAGATTTTACATCTAAATTGAAATTACACCTTTGTGTTCTTTGGGAGCTTAGCTAAGTTTTAATAAAAATAATGTTTATTATTGGTTGGTGGTTCCCTGATGAAAAAATTATCAGTAAGGGAAAAATATGAAAAAAGGCTTTCAATATTCTGTTAAATTCACCTTTATAGGTGCTGCTTGACTCCAGTATACTCCTAACAATGTGCGTCAGAAAGCCCTTGTGCCATAATCCCAGCTGACAAGAGTAACCTGGAATAGGCCCCCTCTCTCCAAAGACCTTATAGCATCAACATATCTCCCCGAACTACTCAAAGAGTCAAATCCAAAATAAATTAAAACTGTAATCCAAATATTAGTAAATCAGGTTTAACTGATCAAAAAGATTTTGAACAGTCCTTCCTTACATTTAAATCCACATTACACCTTGGTGTTCTCTGGGAGCTTAGATAGTTTTCTTTTTGAATAATGTTTATTATTTTTTGGTAGGTTTCCTGATGAGTAGATATCACCGCTAAAGTAAAAATGGGGAAAATGCTTTGTGCCAAATGTTATGGTATAGGAACCATTTTAGGTGTTGTGTGACACAAACATACTCCTAATAATCTAGGTCTGAAAGTCCTGATGCCATCCTCCATGCATCCATCCATATGTTATGCAGCTGGAAAGATCATCTTAATGGGTTGCAAGTAAAAAAACTGTGAACCCCCATTTTTAAAAAATCTCAGTAAAATACATCTGACCTTGCCTTATCTCTACTTGATCGCTCCAACTATTGAGCAGAATTAGCAGAGTAAACTTACCTCTGTCTGTTGCCATCCTGTCCCTGATGTACAGCCACATGGCCTCCCTCTGGTCACCGCCTACAGACTCTAAGGAGCTGGCCAAATTCATATTGGAACTGGAGGGTATTAGAGGGCCTGCTTCCAAGCGTCCCATTGTTGCCTGGCCATGTAGATTGTCCACACGTTCCTTCAAATTCTTCACGTCCTGCCCTATATGACAAAGTAATTTTATATATTTTCATTTCACAATGTATTAACCTGTGTAAAATATCCCATCCTCCATGTTAATAGGGGGTTTACTGACTTTGTCAGCACCCATTGATTGGTATTCGCCCCCATCAACCACTCCATGACTGTATCATGCATCATTCCGCCTTTGCAGAATACATCTAATTTCAGCTTAATTAGAAATTACTTTGACTGGTTGAGCTAAGTGTTATGAATGTGCTAGAGATGGCTTCTGAGCAGAGGCTCCCTCTGGTGGTTACAGACAGTACTGAACCTTTCAGCGAGGAGTGGCAATCTGGGATCACTGACTGGTCTGATATAAGGGAGGTTCCCTCCCATGATGGTTGCCGGTGATCAATTGTTCTTGTCTCAATTGTGGTTCCTGGTTCATTTGGAAGTGTTTGCTGAGTCTTGCCTGCATCTTCTGCTTTCAGATAAGATATTTTCTGTTTTTATTTTTGTATAGTTCTCTGCACTTTTGTGGAGGTCAGCCGGGTCCCCTCCTGGGTCCTGTGTTCCTCTCAGTTTATCTGTAGCCACTGTTATTTGTTCATTTGCTTTTTCCTGTTTTTTTCAGTGGCTGTGGCTTAGTTTTGTTACACCAGAGATCTGATTTAGGTGGTGGAGATCGTGTGATCTCAGGTGTTTTTGCAATCAGAAGAGTTGGTATTTTTTAGGGTTTTTTTTGGATTGCAGTAAGAATCCTTTCCTGTACTTTTCTGTCTAGACAGATTGGGCCCCAGCGTTCGCTCATTCTATTTTCTGTCTGTGTCCGTGCTATCTTCTTGTCTAACCGCCATTACATGTTTGGGGGCTTCCTATTTTCCTTGGGGATCTGCTCTGGGGCAGATAGCTTTCCTCTTTCTGCCTTTAGGTGTAGTTATCTCTCAGGCTGTGACGAGGCGTCTAGGATCGACGTAGGAACGCTCCATGGCTACCTCTAGTTGTGTGGTTAGTTCAGGTTACTGCAATCCAATAGGTTCCAGCCTCTCTGGTGTATTGCCTTTTTTGCTTTTTCTCCTTAGCTACTTAAACATAACAGCTAAGCATATGTAATTACACAGCCATGTGTGACCCTTACTTTTAAACATGCATCTGTTACCAGATTTCACAATGAAAACTGCACAGATTATTACATAGATACTTTAGACCTGGTGATTCCGGTGTACTTGCTTTGAAAATTCATGTTCCAAAAGCTGCATAATTCTGATATTAAGACAAATCTAACTAAAGAGAGACAGAACTCATGAGCCTTAATTGCATTTTATCTCCACCCATCCGGCCTTGACTGACCACTGCGGCTTGTACTGAGCCGTGTAAGATCTCGGCGGCAGCAGGGAAGAGGGACACTTAGGAGTTGTAAATCAGGCTAAGTGGTTGGAGATAAAATTAAACTTTCATAGTAGATTACACAGATATTCTGGCACAGATTTTCAAAGTAAATCCACCAGCCTCCTCAGGTCTCATAGATCTATTTCACAAGACATGCAGTTTGTATTGTGAAATCTATTTTTAAAACAAAAGGATACACCATGCGCTGGTATTGGACAAATCGTACAACAAGTTTATGAATCCATCATTTTCACATATGTTAGGATTCACACGGAGTACGTAATATGCACCGTAAATGTCAATTATCCACAAAATAAACAGAAAAGAAAATAAGCAAAACTGAAAATATAAATATTAAACAGTATATTGGTGATGAACACTTACACAAAGAGATGAGTCCGAAGAGCAATCCCAGAAGGAATAGTAGACCCAAGATCAGACCAAGTGCCCACATCCACCATTTACAGCAAGAGCCACATGGTCCACAGACGGCGTCGGTTCCACTGTCTTTTCGCTCTACGTAATGATCAGCTCCAGCCTTCAGGCCATCTGCTCGATGTATTTCTATGGAGTAAAAAGGACATTACATATATACATATATACCCCTCCTTGTCCAAGAAAAAAGTCCACAAACAACCAGCATGGGTGCTCCCACAGGGACACGCTGCGGATTACCTAGATTTTTCCAAGCGGAAAATTCTCTGTGTATCACTGCATCCATAAAACGCATGAGATTTTTCTAAATCCAGCAGGCGAATACGGGCGAAAATAATGCAAGACAGAGCACACCGTGACCCCATCTGCATCATTATAGTCAATGGTCCCATCGGCGCATGCACCCGAATGCCATTTTGCAAGGGTTCGAACCTAAACTCCGATGAAACCACTGACCGTCAGGCCAAAACGCTATGGGAACCCTGCTCAACACAGAAACCATATTCAAACAATAGCTCTTTATCTGCCGACAGTTTCATTTAGCTTCCATTATAATGGCTTGGATATAGATATTAATAAAATCCATTTCAAAGTATTTTTTATTGACTTTTTAATTTTTTTTCCCCCATTTTGATCTGTCCTTACCTGCATATGTGGCTTTATCTTTTGTTACTCTGAGACCACCTAAGACAGAAAGAAAGAAAAAAAATATTATGTTGTGTTTTATGCATGACGTGCCATGGAAGGTGATCACCATGATGGTATTTCTCACCATTGGCTTCTGATTTGTACGAGGTTTCCATACTGGTTGTTGCTTGTTTTTCTTTCTTTAGAATGTCTTCGCCATATGAACCTGGAGGAGTAAACCAGACTTTCCCATGTCAGCGGCTTCCGAACATTCATGAGCATTTATGCTGATCCATTCAACATGAATTAGCCAGCCGTGAAAACAATGATTCTAAGTATTTTACTGTCGTCTTTGTGGGTATGTTAACGAGTAGGTAAAAAATCTAGTCTTTTAGTGGCCAATCACGCTGCCAGTGTTCCTACAGTGGACAAAAGTCTTAAATTTGCGAAAATTGTCATGACTTTTCTGGAACAATCCCTTCAAAACCACAAAATTCCATTATGAAAAATATGCCCCATCTGTCTTCCCCTAATATTTGCCAGGAAACGAAGTTGTCATTGGCCATTCCAGCCAATTTTGTCATTCAATCTTAAATACTGCATGTGGCCAACAATTTTTTTTCTGTCAAAGAAACCCTAGGAAAGTGTCACAAAAGCCTTAAAAAGAAAATTTGCAATTTTTTTTAAGTCAGACGATTTGATACGAGGGAAAGGTAAAGGTGTCCTATTGTATTCATCAAGTTCCGGCATTGCGTTTTGAAGAAGGCTGGATCTTCATATGATAGACCTATCTGAGACAACCGAAACTTTCTCCTATGGACATACCTGAGCTTCCTACAGAGGAGGCTGTGAAAACCTTGCCACTGTCCTTAGACATGATCAGCATGTCTCCCTCCTTTTTACTTGGGGCCTTTTCTTTCTCCAGCAGAAGGAACTTGTAATCCTTGCTGAGGATGTCATCACCTTGGGATTTAGTGGTGGTAACTAAGAAAAAAAATAATTAATTTACATACAGATATTTAGAATATGTTTATTCTGTTTCTTTTACATTCAAGTCATTGGAAAGACAGCTCAATATGGAAGTAATCAGAAGTCACCCTCATAACCACATGTCCACTGCCATAGCTATAAGATATCCACCTCCATAACAACTAGATGTTCCCCCCCTTATAACCATCAGATATCCACCTTCATCACCAACAGATATCCATTTTCGTCATCACCAGATTTCCACCTATATAACCATCAAATATCAACCTTCATAACCACTAGATTCCACCTCTATAACTTCTAGATATCCATTTCCATTATAACCAGATGTCCACCTCCATAACTATCATATGTCTACCTCCATAACCACCAAATGTCCATCTTTCATAATCATAAAATATCTATCTGCATAGACACCAGATGTCCACTTGGATAACCATCAGAATTCACCCCCATAGCCACATGTCCACTGCCATAACCATCAAATATCCACCTCCATAACCAGCAGATGTTCATGTCTATATAACTTCCAGATGTCTATCTCTATATAACTTCCAGACGTGTACCTCCATAACCACTAGATGCCCACCTCCATAATCACCATATGTCCACCTCCATAACCACCACATATCCACCGTCATAACTACCATATGTCCACCTCCATAACCACCAGATGTTCATCTCTATATAACTTCCAGATGTCTATCTCTATATAACTTCCAGATGTCTACCTCCATAACCACTAGATGTCTACCTACATAATCACCATATGGCCACCTCCATAACCACTACTTGTCCACATCTATAACCACCACATATCCACCGTCATAACCACCAGATAACCACCTCCATAACCACTCGATGTCCACATAATCATAACCATTAGATATCCACCTCCATTACCACCAGATGTCCACCTCCATAACAAGGACTTTACTGATTACTTCCGGAACTATCTACTGAGAAGCTCTATCTACTGAATCAGCTTCACTTTTGCTAGCCGCTGACTTTACATTTAGGGATTCCCTCAAAGCCTCATATAATAGGTTCTCACCAGTTGTTGAGGTGACACCGCCGCCTACTCCACCTACGCTCTGGGTGTTCTGTGTGACATTTTTCTGTACGCCATAACCTAGAAGACATAAAACAATTATATTAATTTATTTGATCGGTCAATCATTGTATTAAGAATAAGGCGATACATCATCATGGTCCACATACTGACCCGCAGAGTGTAAGGCTGCGGCCGAGCTATGAACAACAGGTGCTGGAGCTGCTGCTGTAATTTGGGAGGGCAATGGGGCCAAATTGTTTTGCATTCCGAATACTGTAAAAAAAAAAGCATAGAACATAGGTTAGATTTAGGCAAAATCTAGATTAAAGGGTAAAAGTACATACAATAGCGAAACTAGGCAACCCATTTATATATCTGTTGTGTAGGAAATAAGGCGTGGTACTGTGTTAGAAAGAATAGTACACAGTGTGTGATATTAATTGTTAAATTTATGTGAAAAAAATAGAAAATTCGAGGAGTTACAGGATACCTCGATTGGCTAAGTAAAAAATTACTAAAAATTGTTGGTAAACTTTCGGAATAGTAGGACAAGTACCGTAAATGTTAAAAGTTTGCAAAAATATATTTTGGGTCTAAGGTAATAATGGTATTACTCCTATAATGCTCAAAAAGCACAGAAAAATTAAAAGACTTGAGAAATGTGTGAAATGATATTGTATTTACCAGCAGAGGAGGTATTTAGTCCTGAATGCAGGGAAGGAGAACTGGGGGCCAGATTGTTTGGGACTCCAAATACTAAAGAGGAAGAAAATAAATCAAGTGAGATAAGGATAAAATAATGTAACCAAGATAAACGGATAAGATATTATCCACTTGGAATTTACCTGATCCTGAAGAATGGGCGTTCATCATTGATGACCCATACCCCATATTGGCCATGTTGTTGTAGCCAGCCATGGAGGATCCAGCAGGAAGTGTGGAGGTCCACATGAAGGATGGGAGAGCGGATTCCATTATGGTTGTGTCATAAGATCCTGAAGCTGTATCAAAATGTCAGTGATTATTATCAATGGTTATAAGTAGGTGATCCGATGGTATACAGAGAAGTTCGATGGAAGACACTCACCTGACTGGGAGCTTTCAGTTACTATCTTCGTCTCCACTGTTGCTTTTTTGGGAATGGGAAGGGTATTAGCTGGGGACCTGCTGGGGCTCACACTGGTGGAACGGCCCCCTTTAAGCAGCTTTTTAACATCATCAAGTTCTGTCCCTGTAAAGAAAAATCACTCATATTTAATTAGCTACTAAATTGTTTATGTTGGCGTTAGTACAATGTGGCTCCTCCGAATATACAGGGAGGGAGATACAGGG
>VIAB01000667.1:254452-265738 GCA_009801035.1 Oophaga pumilio
CAAATTATACAGCAATGAGACCGTGTGGACAGGAGGATCCCCACCGATGCAAAGCTTCTCAAAGGGAGTTAATGGTCTAAAGAGATCTACTTGTTTGGAAGCTGTACTGATGAAACTTTTTAATTGTCCATGGAAAAACCAGGCCCCTGCGGGTGGGTCCTCAGTCTGGTATATTTCAGCTAGTGATTTTATATTAGACTGATTTATGTAATTGTATATGATAGGTCGCATGCTTCTGCGTTTATTTAAGAATAACTCCCGTTGTAAGCCCGCTGGAAAGTCAGGGTTATCATAAACTGGAGTTAATGGTCCAGGTGCTGTAGAGACCTGATTAACGTTTCTTTTTAATAGCCAAATCTAAAATGGAATCCATTTAAAATGCATCAACAATCTACTGTAGCTGTGTTGCTCCATTGTTGCTTTATGCATTCCATATTTTTGTGGAGAACTAGAGTTATTACAGGAATTTGAGAGATTAAATAAATCCTTTGTCTCTCACCACCTACATATATGCAAATTACAGATTCCTAGCAACATTACTAACAGTTACTTTCAATGGTCTCTTAAATAAGTTAAAGAGAACCTGTCAGCAGAATTTTGCTAACTAAACTATAGGCATTGTCAGGTTGGCAGTGTTAAACTGATTAAAATGATACCTGGAGTGAAGAAATCTGTCTTGTGGTTCTTGTGTAATCAGTGTTAGAAATTTTCAGTTAATGAGATGCTGGTGCTCCAGGGCAGGACTGTAGGAGTCTTATCTTCCTGCTCTAAAGGTACTGCCACACTAAACGCTCCCGCTAACGATCTCGTTAGCGTCGCATACTAATGAGATCGCTAGCGGGATCGTTTTAATATCGCTAAATGTGTGCCACATTTAGCGATATAGTTAACGACGCTATCGCCGTTAGCGATCTTCTTAGCGATTTAGCGGTACAAAAGTACCGCTAAATCGCTAAGAAAAGGTGCCACACTTAGCGATGTATACTTACCCAGCGGGGCGCCAGCGACGAAAATAGGGTCCGGATCGTTTCCGGCGACGAGCGAGATCCCAGCAGGAAGCTCGTCGCCGGAAGCTGCCACACACAGCAACATCGCTAACGAGATCGCTAAATAGTGACGTTTTTTAGCGATCCCGTTAGCGATATTGTTTAGTGTGGCATACCCTTTAGACAGAGAAACCAAGGAAAGACCTGCCCACAGGCCACCCCGAAGCACACACATGTTCCTCATCATATAGACAGACTGTGCTTCGAGGTGGCCTGTGAGCAGGTCTTTCCTTGGTTTCTCTGTCTTAGAGCAGTAATATAAGACTCATAAGACTCTGCCTATAGTCCTGCTTCAAAGCACGGGCATCTCATTAACTGAAAACATTTAACACTGATTACACAAGAACCACAAGATGGATTTCTTCACCTCAGGTATCATTTTAATCAGTATAACACTGCCAACCTGACAATGTCTGTAGTTTACTTAGCAAAATCCTGCTGACAGGTTTGCTTTAAAGGGTAAACCTAATATAAGGAGTGGTTCTACCTTACTGAACAATCACAGGGAAGAGGGACTTGATTGGAGTAGTGGTCAAAGGGCACATTACCCCTTCTTTTCAAAGTCTGTGGTGATGGCAAAGACAGTCTGGTGTGTTTTAGTTTTGGTTAATTGGTAAAAAGTAGTGAATAAACTGTGGTTCTCTCCTGGTCCTCATCTTAACACCTACCAAAATGATGCTTAGTTAAAGTTTTGCAATGGCAAAAACCAAACACCAAACACATAACCCTTTTTTTGAGGGGTAACGTAAACCTAATTCTTTAGATTTCTTGAAGTTGGTTACACTGAGTAAATTATGCATATTGCCAGTGAGAGTAAATATTGTCATCAATGCACCAAAAACTGATGCAAGCAATGAAATAATCAAATACGTTATTGGCAAACAGATATCATGTTGCCAGTCATACCAGCCCTGTTTTATGTATATTTACTGTCTGACTATTGCTTCCATGAACTTAGTTTTCAGTTCTCCACTAATGCCACCATCAGGTGCCATTGTAAAGCGAACTCAAGGGTAATATGGACCTGAAGGTAGCTACAATAGTCAGAAATAAGACAAAGACTGCCTGCAACAGATTAACTCTTTACTCTTCTTTGAGAAAGAGGCACTATAATATGGACAGCTTTGCAGATGGGCAAAACACTTTGCCGTTTCAATACACAGTGACATCTTTAGTGTCCAGAATGGCAGGGTGGTTCTCCTTTAGTGTCACTCGAATCTGCTTCATAGATCTCGAAGTCAACATCCAACTTAGTTTTGCCTTGACTTTGTGGCTTCTAACTGTTGCAAGCAAGCATCCTTACAGGGAATCTGTCAGTAGGATCTGTCATAGGAAGCTGAGAATTTGCCTCCAAAGCTTATATTAAACTAGAAATATGCCCGATACTATTGCATCGGGAGTGCAGTGAAAACGTCACTGCTATTCCTCACACAGACGCAGTAACAGCCGCATCGTTACTGCGCATGCGCGGGTAGAGCGGGCAGAGCGCGCAGTTGTGGCTGTTACTGCGCATACGCGGGAATAGCGGTGACGTGAATGTCACTTGCACAGGCGCAGTTCGTGGCCTTGCGGCCATGAACTGCACCTGCGCAAGTGACATTGCCGCAGTGCCTTATGGGATTCGGGGACAGCGGCCGGAAGTCTCATCTGGCAATTATATAATAAGATGAAAAGGGGCATTACCAGTGTTAGAAATGTAATGACTGACAGTCTGCTCTCCTGATCTACATGTCTATACTGGTAACTCTCCCTTCATGTAAAATAATCTCTGGAGGCAGATTCTCAGGGAGATCTATATCAGGCCCATAGATCTTAAAAGTTAATTTACATGTGAAGAAAAACAAGGATTTCTCAGGAATAAGATATCGGATCGCAGAAACAGTATCAAGCTATTGTTTCATTCAGCTTCCTATGACCTACATGTCTTAGGAGGGATGATCCTACTGACAGATTTCTTTAATCATTGACATAGTACCTTCACAAAACCCCATCAGCCTAGCGGACTTTCTCTGGTCTGATCTCTTCCTCCCCACTGGAAAGAAAGTTATTCTTTCAGTTGCTACTCATCAAGATCCAAACACTGTATTCAAGCAATCTGTATATGGGACTTTCTCATGCGTTCAGAAGAAGGCAAAATATGGTAATAAAATATATTTTAAAAAAAATCATAACTTAGTAAAGGCTTCAATGCTCAATAATTAAGTTAAAAAAAATAAAAATAGGTACTTCACTTAAGCTTATTAGAGCCATCAGAGCAAGCAGGATGATCAGAACAGACATCCCTCTCCCATGTCTACCTGAGAAGAACCATTTTAGTCAATTGACAGCAGTTGTTCCCCAGTGACCATCATTGTTACCTCTTCAATGGATAGGTGATAACTTACATTAATGGTACAATCACTTTAATGAGCTAAGAGCTCTATGCTGTTATTAGTAGTGAGGGTTTCGTCATCCTCAAACTCTGTCCCATTGATTTATCTTAACCTGTGTTTCTTAACACAACCAAGACAAATAGGCAAAAAAATGTCCTCAAAGTGCCCTCAAGGCTAATATATCCTCAGCATGAGGGCATTGACCATACCCCAATGTAATCTCTGGTGTACATACACAAAAAGTTGAGACCCTAGAGTCTAGACCAGTGTTTCCAAAACTCCAGTCCCCATGGCCCCTAGCATCATGTTTTCAGGATTTCCTTAGCATTGCAGGGTGGAAAGAACCTGTGGCAATGTCTGATGCCTTGATAATAATTGCATTACTTGTGTTAAAGTAACGAAATCCTGAAAACATGACGTGTCGGGGACCGTAAGGACTGGAGTTTGAGGAACACTGGTCTGGACTATATGTAAGTGACACTTGGTATCTACATTTATGCATGTAAGTTGTTCTAGACACCTCCAACATGTAGAACAGAAATGACAAAGGGTCAAAGGGAGTTATTCTTGGGTAACACACTCATAGAAGAACTCACAATGGTAAAGAGATGATGATTGTGTGATGTGGCTGCCAATTGGAAGCAGAAGCTGCCAATTGAAGAATTACATGGGTGGAGGGAATGAATATTGGTGTAAGGGCTGAGAGCAGAAAAAATAATACCTCAAAACTAATCTACATTGACAACCATGAATTTCCCACTAACAGCATTTTAGCCTTTGTTGACGTTGCATGTGACCTGGCATTTTCCTGAAAAACAGTTTTTTAGCATAGCAGCTGGATGATTAGTTGTGACTAATAGAAAATATGCATTTAAAAAAAAAACATTACAGATAGAAATCAAGATAGCCCTTCTATCTTGTATGATTCTTTGAATATTTTAGGTGTTGCCATAGTTGCACCTGCTTTCCTCGGGCGTTCTCTCAATGTCTAGTAGAGACTTGCTGGTAAAAAGAGTGACCCTCCTCTAGAGACAAAATATACATTTCAAAAATGTACAGTATCAAAGTACATATCTTCTCTATCTTCTAAGTAATCGTGAGTTGTTTACGTTTCAACGTTATTGTGTTAATCCGAAGCTGAAATTTTGAATATTAAGGTTTCTACAATTTAGAGGAACCAAAACAACGAGACCACCAATTATTTAAAATACATAATGACAATATTTGTATGTGAGGTTGTGCTCAGCTCACGTTGGAACTCACAAAGAATATATCCAAAGGGCTCCTTTAATCTGACATTGGCTTAAAAAGGTTACAAAAGAAGGGCATTAATCATGGATCCATGGGATGGTTGATAAATATCTGACTGCCTGGGTTTCTTCATTCATCATCAGAATGATCATCCTAAGTTTGAATGGAACAGTGGTTACGCTTACAACCTGCCAAGACATATAAAATTTATGGGGCTGACGAAGAGGGCACATGTGTGACCATTGCTCCATTCACACATCTAATCGCATTTTTGCTGTTAGGAGGAATGGTGAGGTCTCGGCATACCAAGTTTAGCAAAAGTAGGACTTGCAAAGGCGGGATTCCCAATGATCAAACATGGATCATGGTATTTATGGCACAACCTGAATACAGTTCCAAATAAATTCCAATGAATAAAGGGCACCTCGGATTCCTTGTTCAGTATATAGGGTTTTTATTTTATTCAACTAAGAGTTTCTGGAACGCACTGGTCCCTTCATCAAATCATCACATTCAGATAAAACAATTACGAGTCGTCGAATAAGAGTGAAAAACTCTATTGAACAAGGAATCCAAAGCAATCTTTATTCACTATAATTTTTTATGTTTGAATACGAGTTTAGTGCACCAGGAGTATCTGTTTCTTACTTTTTCGATGAGGAGCTGCTTTGAAGCAAGTGGTGTACATATTTGAAAATTAAGAGTTGTGGCTACAATTTACCACAAACCAAAATGAGTTAGAAGATGAGATTACATAGCTGTTGAACTAGATTTTTAGATTTCCATTTATATTGGATCGTCACCCCCTTTCTTTGTTTTATGGCACATAGTCTTTTACTAGTGACATTTTAGCATACGCAAATTGCCTCTTCAGAGAGGAAGAGGACTTGTACTGTAGTGCAAGTAGTAATCCTAAAAGTCAATATCGACCCTTTAACGAGCCTTGACACATTACGTGTTTTGCGGTGTTGCTCCTCCTCAGTGCAAAGCATGAGATCTGATTTGGCATACATCATGGAAGAATGTCTCAATACATTTGTTCTACTGAACAGAATTGACTATTAGACTGCACTATTATATTTTGATATATCCAGTAAATATTCATACTACATAGTGGATCTTTTTTACAATATGGTTCCATGGGAGACATGTCATAATAAAGCTGAGTATTCTTTATACTCATTGATCAGAAATACTGTATACTGTATGTCATGTGGTAGATCGGCTCACTCAGCTGAACGTGGAGATAGACACAGGAACATTGTCGCTTTAGGAATGTCCATTGTTTATTAGATACGGTATAAACCAAGGTAAAGCACAAAGTAAACACAGTCCTTGTACTAGCGGGGATCACCACGCTCAGGGTTAGCAAGACCCATGGTTCAGGTATCAGCAAACCCCAAACACTTCTCTGGAGTGTTCCTCTCCAGGCACTGAGCAACTACTGCCTCTGGAGACCAGCTACTTAAGCCCCAGACCACACCCTGTGGTGGAGATAAGGTGGACATCCTCCCACTCTCTCTACAGATGTCCACATAAAACTCAGCTCATTATACAAATTAGCTGTTAACCCCTCACCGCACTAAATGTGCTGGAAGAAAATCTCTGGGCTTTATATCACTGATGTCATTAAGCTCAATGAAACATATCTCCCCTCCAGCATTTTACCAGTGACTTTGTCACAGTTGATAAATACTCCCAACATATACCACTAAGGCTCTGATGTGACGTGAACAGACCTTAGGTTGTAAAAATATTACTGGTATACAGGGTGCCCTCGGACATCATCTTAGTATTACTTAATGTGACGCTGAGTCACTAATTACGGACAAGCTGGTAGACAGGGTAGTCAGGAGTTCAGAGGTCAAATGCCAGGAGGGCTTATAGTAAAGAGGAGCAATTCAAAAGCATGGTCCAGTAACAGTCAGGGGTCCAAAGCCAGGAGGATATGTCAAGATATTATTATTATTATTATTAATATTTATTTATATAGCACCATTGATTCCATGGTGCTGTACATGAGAAGGGGTTACATACAAATTACAGAAATCACTTACAGTAAACAAGCAATAACAGACTGATACAGAGGGGAGAGGACCCTGCCCTTGCGGGCTTACATTCTACAGGATGGTGGGGAAGGAGACAGTAGGTTGGGGGGTTGCAGAAGCTCTTGCAGAGGTGGGTTTTCAGGTTCCGTCTGAAGGATCTAAATGTGGATGATAATCGGACATGTTGGGGTACTGAATTCCAGAGGATGGCAGATATTCGGGAGAAGTCTTGGAGGCGATTAGGTGAGGAGCAAGTAAATGTGGAGGAAAGAAGGAGGTCTTGGGAGGACCAAGGATTACGTGAGGGAAGATATTAGATTAGTTCAAAGATATATGGAGGAGACAGGTTATGGATGGCTTTGTAGGTCAGTAGCAGTAATTTGAACTGGATACGCTGAGGGAATGGGAGCCAGTGAAGAGATTCGCAGAGGGGAGAAGCAGAGGAGTAGCGAGGAGAGAGATGAATTAGTCGGGCAGCAGAGTTAAGGAAGGACTGGAGAGGTGCGAGAGTGTTAGCAAGGAGGTCACCGAAAAGGATGTTGCAGTAGTCGAGGTGGGAGATGATGAGGGCATGCACAAGAATTTCAGCATTGAGGAAAGGACGGATTCTGGAAATATTTTGGAGCTGAAGGCAATAGGTAGAAAGAGCTTGGATGTACGGTTTGAAGGACAGGGCACAGTCAAGGGTTACTCCGAGGCAGCAGACTTCCGTTAAGGGGGAAAGCGTGATGTCATTAATTGTGATAGATAGATCAGGTAAGGAAGATCTGTGAGATGGAGGAAAGATGATGAGTTCAGATTTGTCCACATTGAGTTGGAAGAGGATATGGCTGATAGACACTCCGGGATTCTGGACAGCAGAGAGATGACGTCTGGGCCAGAGAAGTAGAACTGAGTGTTATCAGCATAAAGGTGGTACTGGAATCCATCGGACGTTATGAGTGTATAGATTGAGAAGAATAGGGGTCCTAGAACAGAGCCTTGGGGGACTCCAACAGAGAGAGGGTGGGATGATGAGGTAGTGTGGGAGTGGGAGACGCTGAATGTGCGGCTGGAAAGGTATGAGGAGATCCAGGATAGGGCAGGGTTTTTGATGCCAAAGATAAGGGTATAGGAGAAATGGCCAATTCCGGAGTCAACTACCTGAGGTCAGAGAGTGTCAAGAGCAAAAGGGATAACACACATAAATAGTCACGACAGATCCAAGGTCAGGCAACAAGATCACGGAATCAGACACAGAGCAAAGCGCAAAAAGTCTATTCCCATAATTGCACGTTACATTATATTCAATGGATAGTGGATGACTGGGTGATCACTGACAGCTGATGCTGAAGGGAGAATGAGAATTTGGTTCTGCAGAGACCCCCATGCACGGTCTATAAATGTCAATGGGACTGCTGGAAATAATTGAGTGCTGTACTTTGCAATCTCCAGCAGAAGGATAAGTAATAAATAGAGTGGCAGAAGAGCATGAGCACTTTTTCTCCACTCAAAACAAGGCTCTGCAGAGCTCTGTTATTAAGGTTCCAGACCACTGATCTCAGGATGTCTGGGGCTCCCCTCCCTATGGTCAGACCTCAAGGCATCAGCAAGTTATCCCCTATTTTATGAAAAGTGAATAACTTGCAATTTTGGTAAAACCCATTAAAGGAAGTTTGCCAGCTTCTTTCTTTCTCCGTGTGTTAAACCAATAACAAAGCTTGGTAGGGGGACTGAAACAAAATTGGAACTATAAGGTCTAATAGAAAAGATACTATTAATTCACAGGCAAGCAAGGTCAGAAGTATGTCATGAGTGAGCTCAACCCAAGTTATCAGGCTCTCCTCTATAAACCCTACCCTGTCCATTCATCTGCCATGATAGACACCTCCAGAGTTCATCATTCTCATCAACATTACCTACCATTGCAGGTAAAAAAAAATCACTCTTTAGATAGCAGCAGATGTAGGGTATAATGTATGTAATATAGCTGGAATTAATTTATTTAGCCTGCATAGTTGGGTCATTTTCCTTTCCTCTTCTTACTTCTGTAAATGCACGTCTTTCTCTTTACCCATGCTTGTTGAGTAGACAGATGCTTCCACCATGCTGATTTTTTTTTAAAGGAAGCTGTTATCAAGTTTTCCACATATAAAATAGAGCCAGCACCTGAACATCCTCATATACAGAATTCTAGTATGATCACAAAAGAAGAACAAGCAAAGGGAGTGGCCACAAACCACCAAAAAAATGAAAAGATAGTTTATTGAAAAATAATACAAATATTATCATTATATACATACTGATCTAAGAAAGAGGAAATAGCAGGGAGAACATCAAAATCTAAGTATCATATGCAACATCAAGCAAAACATCTTACAAGACAGTACATATGAAGAAACATTCCATTATAAGAGCCAAGCGACCATGACCTAAGGTGAAAAATGCTGTTTAATGTTAAAAATGTTGCTTACCCATAAGTGAGGGAGTATAAGATGAGTCCACCACGCTTCGTTGTGCAAATGTTCTCTGGTTCCCCCAGGGAATGATTTTATGTACAGTTGGGACATACATTATATAAAAGACACATCTGCATGATTTTCTCAATATCTGACATGAAATCAGAATAAACCTTTCCTGTTTTAGGTCAATCAGGATTACCATAATTATTAATATTTGCCAAATGCCAGAACAATGAGAGAGAAAATGTTTTAAGGCATCTTTATTACTTACTGCAAAGTCAAAAGTTTACATACACTAAAATTACTAAACAATTCTGGACTGCCCATATGATGATGTCATGTGCTTGGAAGCTTCTGATAGTTTTTTTGGCAACATCTGCGTTAATTAGAGACACACCTGTGGATGTATTTTAATGCACACCTGAAACACACTGATATGTGGAAGAGAATTGTGGACATCCATGGCTACAATTTCAAGACACCTGAAGGTGCCTTGTTCATCTGTACAAACAATTCTACGCAAGTACAACCAAGATGGGAATATCCAGCCATCATAGCGCTCAGGAAGGAGACAGGTTCTGTGTCCCAAAGATGAACATGCTTTGGTCCGACAAGTGCATATCAACCCAAGGACAAACGCAAAAGACCTTGTGAAGATGATGGTAGAAGCTGGTAAGATTGCGTCAATATCCACAGTGAAACAAGTACTGTATCAACATGGGCTGAAAGGGCACTCTGCCAGGAAGAAGCCATTACTCCAAAAGAAACATAAAAAGCCAGATTAATGTTTGGAAATGCACACAGGTACAAAGTCCTTAATTTTTGGAGACATGTCCTGTGGTCAGATGAAACTAAAATTTAACTTTTTGGACATGATGACCATCGTTACGTTTGGTTGAAAAAGGGAGTAGCTTGGAAGCCTAAGAACACCATCCCAACTGTGAAACATGGGGGTGGCAGCATCATGTTGTGGGATTGTTTTGCTCCAGGAAGGACTGGTGCACTTCACAAAATAGATAGCTTCATGAGAAAAGAAGATTATGTGGCAATCCTGAAGCAACATTTCAAGACATCAGACAGGAAGTTAAAACTTGGGTGAAAATGCGTCTTCCAAACGGACAATGACCCGAAGATACTGTCAAAATGGTAAGAAAGTGGCTTAAGGATAACAAAGTCAATGCTTTGGAGTAGCCATCACAAAGCCCTGATCTCAATCCTATTGAAAATTTATGGGCAAAGCTGAAAAGGCCGGTGCGAGCAAGGCGACCTACAAACCTGGATCAGCTACACCAGTTTTGTCAGGAGGAATGGGCCCAATTTCCGACTATTGTGAAAAGCTTGTAGAAGGATATCCCAAACGTTTGAACCAAGTCATTCAGTTTAAGGGCAATGGTACCAGATACTAATGAAATCGATGTAAACTTTTGACTTTGCAGTAAGTAAAAAAAATGTCTTAAAAAGTTCTCTTTCATTATTCTGGCATTTGGTAAACATTAATAATTATGGCAATCTGAATTGACCTAAAACGGGAAAGGTTTATTCTGATTTCATGTCAGATATTGAGAAGAACATGCAGATGTGTATTTTTACATAGTGTATGTAAACTTCTAGTTTCAACTGTATGTCTAACATTTTAGCAAAAAGTCGCAAAAAACGTTAAAGGGAAAAATAAAGAACATTTTGGGTTTTCTGAAAAATTTATGAACCATGTGAGCCATTTTGAAGAATTTGTAGTTAAAAAAATGTCAACGACACGCAGGATAAGAAAAAGAAAAATTACTAAAAAAAATCAAATTATGATGAATTATGCACCAAATCTTCAAAATTTGATATGTACAAGTAAGAGTATGAGACGTGTCAAACAGCGGCACATTGCACAATGTGTGGGCATATCAGTGGAGAAGGTTGGCCATATCCTAACACAGATGCTGAACATGCATAAAGTTTCGGCCCGATGGATGCCCAGACTTTTGACCTTAGAGAACAACCGAGCTCTGCGGAAAATGTGCAACTGTTTGAAGCTGATATTCAACTTTTTATGCAGACATTTGTTTTAATGGATGAAACTTGGGTACAACACTTTTGTCCAGAGTCAAGAGAAGCCTCAAAACAGTGGAAACATCCCACC
>VIAB01000668.1:10280-23591 GCA_009801035.1 Oophaga pumilio
ATATAGTATACTGCGCAGCCCATAGTCCTCTATAAAGTATAATGCACAGTCCATAGTCTTCTAATAAGTATAATGCACAACTCATAGTCCACCAGAAAGTATAATGCACCCCATAGGCATCTATAAAGTACAATGAAGAGGGATGGGAGTGGGAAAGAGCAAAATGCAGACACATTCTGCTGCACGTTCTCCTGAAGCGCATGTTACAGTTCTCCATAGAACTTTATGAGCACCAACTGTTATCTCCAGTCTCAGAAATAGGAAAATCTGTATTCACCCTATTCACATTTTACCCATGAATTGAGAATTTTGATAATAAACAATCAGTCCTGGAGGAGAAAGATGTAGATTTCTCAGATTTTCACGTATACTAATGATTTATTTAAAAGCTTAAAACAACCGTTACTCTTAAAGAGGGGATTGGTTCCACCCGTTCTTTCCAGTATTCCCCTGTATACCAGTATAGGGTAAAGAAAGTTTGTCTTTTGGATAAAGACTAAATTTAGTCCACAATTAAGTATTATGGGGCAAGTGATTCTTCTGTTACAAACTGACAGACCTGTTCATGGATGTTACCATCGGGTCAGGGGCGCAATGTACGCCTAGTACCGTTGTGAAATGCAGGTGCGCTGTATACAGTGGGAATGTGATGACCACTGCACTTTCTTAACATCTTCGTTACCTACAAACCATAATCCCTTGGCAAAAATAATTATCTGCATTTACAGGAGAGCTGACACAGAAGACACTGATTTCATCCAAATATTTTCTAGGAAACACATGTGCTACTGTTTTTACTTAGGAAGACACAAAACTAATTACCGTAGTCTATTTTGTCTCTATTTACCGTGCAGTTGAAAATAGCCAATTGACACCTTTATACCTTCTATCTGTTGCTGCACTTTTTTAATTCATATGTAAATAAGGTTTTAAGCGCTCTGAGCGTGACAGAGCGCTACTCAAGCTTCGGTCTCCCGAGGTTATTTCTCCACCAGACTTCTATAGCTTGTTTGATAGCTCTCTGCCTGTGTGATGTAAGCCTCCAGGCAAGGAAATCAGACAGTGAGGTATCAAAAAGCGAAAAAGAACCATTTGATGTACTTTAGGGCAGTGATAGAAGATGTGGGATGGGAAAAAAAAACAGGAGGCAAAGTTTCGGAAAGTGCTCTGTAATGACTACAGCACTTAAGCTTAATTTGCATATTAATTAAAATGATTATTTCTCGGGAATGCAGCAACAGATGGAAGATATAAAGGTGTCAATGGATTTAGCTTTCAATCACCTGAATGCTCATGTTCTGTACTTGCTTTGTGGAGGATTACCTTTAAATTCCAGCTATCTGCAGTCACCAATATGGGACAGATGTAAGAACCGTTGTAGTTTATCAGAGAGATATTCTTCTTTCTCCACTTATGAGTCACTTCTTTCCTTACCTTCTGCCTTCTGAATTCATCATCCTCTCAGCACTGTGATCGCCAAGCAAGCACAGGCACATGGTGCTGCAGTTTTAGCTAACTCCAGTGCTGGATTCACAGCCACATAGCTCAGGACTGCTGTATAATGTCCTAGATGCAAATGTGCTGTGTATGGGAGACACCCACTAGCTCAGAGACAACTGAAAAATAGAGATAGGACTGCAGAGGAGGAAAATCAGGATAATAGTCTTTTAATGGCGAGAAATAGTGTTATTCTTCATCTACTCACATATGAAATTCTTTTTTGAATAGATAACTGAACCAACGGGTATGCTTTAATGCTCTGTATACATCCAGTCAAGAGAAAGGCTCTCATATACTAAATGCCACTGTACAGCCATATAGAGGAGCATATTGTCAATTAGCCACAATGTTTAAGAAACAAAAAAGTATGATAAGTTTAGCTCTACTTATAAAACTAGATAAGAAAAGTACGAGTTCACGTCTAATGAGATACTGTCCCTTCTTACATTACCATAAGGTGACTGTCAGTCAGGAGAAATTGCCATTGAAGGCTCAGCAGATATTCTTATAAATCTCGTGCCTAATGATAAGCTGCTATTAGCCTGGATGATAATGCGTCACACTGAAAAGATAATGTTCGCTGAGCGACGTATCTAGATCTTAATTTCTCAGGCCATCTGTGGGCAGGTGCACTTTGTGGTCACTCATATTAATTAAATAGCCAAATGGTCATAGGAATGATTATAGTTAATGGCTGAAGAGGCGGAAACATTAAATACACTGGGGACAGAGTCACACTTTGTAACCTAACTTGGATTGGATGAAATATACAGTATCTTATTTTTGTCAAATTGGGGCCAGTTGTCTCATTCTTTGGTCTGTCGGATCCTGATCACTCACCGGGTCACCATGTTGTGCTTTGTCCTAGACCAGGTCTGGCTGCTGGAACCTGACTCGTCTAGTTTTTCCAGTCCCTCCTGGTAATCCTCAGTTCACGTATCCGTTCAGATATTCCATTATAGGAACAGATGAAGGGAATAAGTTACTTGTTACAACAGGTATATAAATGGATACAGCCCACTCACCTGGTCACCATGTTGTTCTCTGTCCTAGACCAGGTCTGGCTGCTGGAACCTGTCTCATCTAGTTTTTCCAGTCCATCCTGGTAATCCTCTGGTTGCGTGCCCGTTCAGACATTCCATTGGAGGAACAGACAAACGGAATAAGTTACCCGTTACAACAGGTATATAAATGGCTACAGAGGTGTCCCATTCTCTATTAGTAGGTCCTCTTGGTGTGAAAAAAAATAATCTTTTCTTCCATTCTAAAAAAAAAATCTCCCAAAACCAGACAGACCCCAAAATAATGGAATTATTCCGTTTGTCTGTTCCTAAAATGGAATGTCTTAACAAGTACGTGAGCGGAGGCGAGCGGAAGCTTACCAGGAGAAACTGGGAAAATTAGGCAAGGTGGGATCCAGCTGCCAGACCTGGTCAAGGACAAAGCACAACGTGGTGACCAGGTGAGCAGTCAAGATGGGATAGACCAAGGAATGAGACAGTCAACATGCCAACAGGCCCCAATTTGCCAGGACAGTCAGAATTTTTTGGAAACAGTCAAGGCAAATTTGTGGTGTCCTGGGCCAAAAAGCCGGTAGGAGCCCAAGAGACAAGGAACCCAACGCCATGATGCAGGACACCATCCAAAGAAGCCCAACGTGTTGCAAGCCAACAGAGACCAAGGAAGAATCAGCCATTGATTTGGTAAGAGTGTAGCTGTAGACATAAGTGGCATTAATGAGCTCTGCACATCCTGAACTTTTATTTTAGGAGGCCTTATGAGTCCTCGCTTTTCTTTGGGTCGGATTTTTCAGCCCAAACATGAATTTTTACAAAACATTCATGTAAAACTGCATGAATGTGTCTGTGAATGAAGCGCAGGTTCTTCACAATGTTCCAGATGTCTTCTTATTTACAGACAATGTACGGGAATAGGAACACAGAATGATTATCTGTAATTATCTGATGGTTCAGGTTATAATTGTGCCAGATTGTAAGTACATTTCCCCGAAATCCCTCTTCACAAAGATAAATGTCAACTCCCAAACCCACAAGCCCCCCACACGTCACAGGTCTAGGATAAGACGCAGTTCAGATACATGACAGGCTGTGTCCTAACAGAGCAGATGCCAAGAAACCGTGAAATTGTCCTCCGGAAGCTCCTGCCATTCACAGACTCACAGGTTTTTCCTTGAAGCCTCCATACGTTTTCTCCTGAGGCCAAGCCGAGATCCACACAAATGAGAGGCAACAAGTTCAGGAAATTTATGGGAATGAGTTAAGAGAACAAGAGATAAAATCAATAGAGCATAAAAAATAGACGCAGTCTTTTACTTAAAAGGTAACTCCGCTCCAAATGCATAAATCTTGGTTGATATGTACAGGATTTCATTATGTCTTCACAGAGTCCACCATGCTCACACAGTACCTATCTATTGACCCATCCATCCATCCACCCATCCATCCATCCGCCCATCCATCCATCCGCCCACCCATCCACCTACCCATCCATCCGTCCACCCATCCATCTGCCCATCCATCCATCCACCAATCCATCCACCAATCCATCCACCCACCCATCCATCTATCCGCCCACCCATCTATCCATCCATCCACCCATCCATCCACCCACCCATCCATCCATCCATACACCCGCCCACCCATCCATCCGCCCATCCATCCACCCATCCATCTATCCATCGATCCAACATCTCTCTAGCTATCTAAATGCAAAAGAAAGCAGGCAGCATGCTATAAGAATATCAAACAATTAAACAAACTTTTAATTTGCCATATGTGCAAAAATAACAACATTTCAGCTCCAAAGAGCCTTTGTTAAGCAGTTTATAGAGTGCAGCAGACACATATACAGTATATATATATAGGAGTGTTCATTTAGTACATATATGTGAAACTCTGGCCCACAGACTAAATCTGGCCCGCAGGGTGATTATATTTGTCTCGCGATGCCATATGGAGGACTATGTGGGGCCATTATTCTGTAAGGAGAACTATGTGGAGCACTATACTGTATGGAGGACTATGTGGGGCCATTATTCTATATGGAAGACTATGTGGAGCACTATACTGTATGGAGGACTATGTGGGGACCATTATTCTGTATGAAGGACTATGTGGGGCCATTATTCTGTGTGGAGGACTATGTGGGGCCATTATTCTGTATGAAGGACTATGTGGGGCCATTATTCTATATGGAAGAGTATGTGGCGCCTTTATTCTGTATGGAGGACTATGTGGGTCCATTATTCTGTATGGAGGACTTTGTGGGAGCATTATACTGTATGGAGGACTGTGTGGGGTCATTATTCTTTTTGAAGGACTGAGTAGGGTCATTATTCTGTATGGAGGACTATGTGGGGCCATTATTCTTTTTGGATGACTGTGTGGGGTCATTATTCTGCATGGAGGACTATGTGGGTTCATTATACTGTATGGAGGACTTTGTGGGGCCATTATATTGTATGGAGGACTGTGTGGGGTCATTATTCTGTATGGAGGACTATGTGCGGCCTTTATTCTGTATGGAGGACTATCTGGGGTCATTATTCTGTATGGAAGAGTTTGTGGGAGCATTATACTGTATGGAGGACTGTGTGGGGCCATTATACTATGTGGAAGGTTAGGATCACCGTATCTCCTCTTGTATTATAAAAAACAACCTTTATTATAACCGTTAAAAATAGAACAATACTAAGCCAAATGGCAAAAGAAAAACATCATACACTAAAAAAGTAAAGAAACACCAGCGGGTCATGCTTAACCCTACAATGGCCTGTATTACCCTACCTACCAGCGGAGGTTGGCACCCTAGAACCTGCGCAGTGGCGCCCTCGCTCCTCGACGGCTCATCCTGCTCACCCTAAAAACCATAAAAACGCGTCGAGTTACACATGATCTGGAGTTATATCCCACGCAGTTGCTGAGTGGTTGCATGACTGACTAATAGCTAAACATTTCTAATGGGAACACAGTCATGATAATTTACAAAATCTTTATTCTGGTTACACATTCTATCAATTGCTGAGTGGTTGCTTACCATGATAATTAGTATTGTTGGAGCCTAATTATTAAACTTTTGTAGATTTGTATTTCTCCATAAGGGGGATCTCTTATCACTACTTATGTGAGCTATATATATATCAGATATCTAATAATAGAAACAACATTTTTTTTTCATCATCTAGAGATTCATCAATATCTGTATCTGATTTGTCTGTTGTATTAAGTTTTCAGGCCGTTTTTCTATCAAGCTCCACTTGGTAAATGTATATGAACTACTCAAACAAGACTATACCACTCTTTATTGAGATATTTGGTTATCTATATATACATCTGTGTGACATTTTATAAGCAGCACTTGTTTTTGGGTGTATTTTTTGGTTTTTTTTGGGTTGTTTTTTCTTTGGCCTTTATTACTTGTGATCTAAGTGTATTATCTTCCTGTTTTAAGATCTGAATATACAGCTGGGGGGTATAGGAATTATCTTATTCAATCTAACCCGCATTTCATGAAGACATAAAACAACACCTCTCTTTATCTTTCTCACCTACCATTTTCATTTCTATCCTCACCCCCTGCCACCTTAGGGCCCTATAGGGTGAGCAGGGTGAGCCGTCGAGGAGCGGGGGCGCCACTGCGCAGGTTCTAGGGTGCCAACCTCCGCTGGTAGGTAGGGTAATACAGGCCATTGTAGGGTTAAGCACGACCCGCTGGTGTTTCTTTACTTTTTTAGTGTATGATGTTTTTCTTTTGCCATTTGGCTTAGTATTGTTCTATTTTTAACGGTTATAATAAAGGTTGTTTTTTATAATACAAGAGGAGATACGGTGATCCTAGTCAAATTGATCTCTTTCTGGTACATTTACGTTACTGTGATATATGTGGAAGGTTGTATGGGGATCACAGTTGGGGCATCATACTGTGTTGGGGTCACCATACTTTGCGTGGGCAGTTGAAGGGGGAGTCATCATATTGTGCGTGTGGAGAGTACTGTGGAGGAATTCACTATGTGAATATCATATTGTTCTTGGGGGACACTTTTGTTGCCATCATACTTTATGGGGGCGATGGAACGGCAAACTAGTGGCTTCAATAAGAGGAAAATTACTTTGTAAGGGCTGCAAAGTTGTGAGATATGCTCTTCTGGGACCAAACCGAATATTAAGTTTTGGGGTTTTTTTTGGAGGAAGGGGGCCCAATTTGCTATGGTACCCCATGATTTTAAAGTAAGCCCCTGCCTGCGAGGAAATACCCAGTGCTCTGCTCATGTGGTATGTCTCTTAAGATTTGTTAATTAAAATGTACTTTGTTTGTTGGACAACACCGTTAAGTTTGTTTCCATATTTAATGATAAGGAAAAACTTCCTCGTTTGGACACATTTTTTTTAATATCAAGGTTGGCCCGCGACTTTGTCCAAGTGTTTAATTTTGGCCTCTGTGTATTTGAGTTTGACATGCCTGATTTAGAACGACTTACTAACAAATTACCCAGAGGGTAAATAAACCCTATTCAAGGGATTGTAATTAAAAGTGACTTTTATGTAGTTTAATTAATAAAAAGTGGCCTAAGCTAATTACACTAAAGTGGTCCTGTACTATTTCTATATTGTATTGGATTCTTGTGTTTGGGGATCCGTACCCTATCGACTATTAGTTTTAAACATATTCATTTGCACAGAGTTTGTATGTTCTCCCCGTGTTTGCGTGGTTTTCCTCCGGATTCTCCGGTTTCCTCCAACACTCCACTTGGGGACAGCGATGATAATGTCTGTAAAGTGCTGCGGAATATGATAGCGCTATATAAGCAAAGCATGATAAATAATAATATTAATAAGGCTATATTGTCCTACCTAAATCATGGCTGCAGTCCTTGAGTTTGTATAGCTCTATGAAGGTAAGTATGGCTGGTAGTATATACAAAAACTACTGACGCTAGTTAAGAGTAACTCCTAGCCCTCCCAGCAAGTTTTACCTAAGAAGGCTTCATCAGGGGCCTGAGGCTATAATATCACACATCTGAGGCTTAAAAATGGTTTATGCATGGACCGAAAGGTTGCCACTTTGGGGGAATAAGCACCATCATTTTTTTCTAATTACAATGCTGCTGTAGTGCTTCTGCCAGGGAAGCCTTGTACCCACACAGCGATTAGCTGGTGCCGCATCTCATTTTGTCATTTTTTCATCTATCTATCCATCCAATGTACAGTATATCTATCTTTGTATCTAGCTATGGAAAAATAAGCAGCACTATACTAGATGTAGGGTTCAAGCCTGAGGATGCCAACCCCATGCCCTTCCACCAGTGTGCAAAACAAGAGCAGCGCTCCAAGATTGTAGTAACAGAATAGAGGTTTATTCACCCATGGTCTGTGTGATGTAAGTAACGAGTCTAGTGAATAAACAAGATTTATAGGTAATGTCTCATCAGCATTAATTATACATAATTAGTGCATAAATACATAAAAATAGAACCATTTATTCATGTGCAGTTCACATACAATCATCACATGATGTGCAATAATATATACAGAAACCCCAGTGCAAATTCATCAAAAGTATTACGGTATATATCGTATATACACTGATTCATGTAGAATCTTCTGCACCTACAGGTCACTGACCAACAATGCTGATTATCTTATCTATTATCTATCTATCTATTTATTATCTATTTATCATCTATTGTCTATCTATCTATTATCTATCTATTATCTATTTATCTATCTATCATCTATCTATCATCTATCTATCTATTATCTATCTACAATATCTATCTATCATCTATTATCTATAATCTCTTCTTCTTTTGCATGTTTGTCACACTTGCATGTTTCCGATCACCAAACAAATTTAAATATTAGACAAAGATAACACAATCACAAAATGCAGTTTATCAATGAAGGTCTTTATTATTAAGTGAAAAAGAAATCCAAACCTACAGGGCCCTGTGTGAGAAAGTGATTGCCCTCTAAACCTAATAACTGGTTGGGCCGCCCTTAGCAGCAACAACTGCAATCAAGCATTTGCGATAACCGGCAATGAGTCTTATTACAACGCTCTGGAGGAATTCTGGCCACTCATCTTTGCAGAATTGTTGTAATTCAGCCACATTGGAGGTTTCCAAGCAAGAACCGTCTTTTTAATCTCAATCGGATTAAGGTCAGGACTTTGACTAGGCCACTCCAAAGTCTTAATTTTGTTTTTCTTAAGCCATTCAGAGGTGGACTTGCTGGTGTGTTTTGGATCATTGTCCCCCTGCATAACCCTAGTGTGCTTCAGCTTGAGGTCACAAACACATGGCCGGACATTCTCTTTCAGGAATTTTTCATAGACAGCAGAATTCATGATTCCATTTACCACAGCAAGACTTCCAGGTCCTGAAGCAACAAAACAGCCCCGGACCATCACACTACCACCACCATATTTTACTGTTGGTATGATGTTCCTTTTCTGAAATGCTGTGTTACTTAACATACAACTTCCAAACAGTTCAACTTTTGTCTCGTCAGTCTACAGAGTATTCTCCCAAAAGTCTTGGGAATTATCAAGATTTTTTTTTGCAAAACTGACATGAACTTTTATGTTCTTATTGCTCAGCAGTGGTTTTCATCTTGGAACTCTGCCATGTAGGTCATTTTTGCCCAGTCTTTTTCTTATTGTGGAGTCATGAACACTGACCTTAACTGAGGCAAGTGAATCCTGCAGTTCTTTGGATGTTGTTGTGGGGTTTTCTGATCTCTTGGATGAGTAGTCATGGCACTCTTGGGGTAATGTTGGTCGGCCGAACACTCCAGAGAAGGTTCACCTCTGCTCCATGTTTTTGCCATTTGTGGATAATGGCTCTCACTGTGATTCGCTGGATTCCCAAAGCTTTTGAAATGGCTTTATAACCTTGTCCAGCCTGATAAATCTCAATTTCTTTGTTTCTCATTTGTTACAGAATTTCTTTGGCTCTGGGCATAATGTCTAGCTTTTGAGGGCATTGTGGTCTACTTCACTTTGTCAGGCAGGTCCTATTTAAGTGATTTCTTGAGAATTGAGAATAGGTGTGGCAGTAATCAGGTCTGGGTGTGGCTAGGGAGTTTGAACTCAGCTTCCCAAAGATGTGATAAACCACAGTTAATTTATGTTTTAAGGGGAGGGGCCCTGTAGGTTTGGATTTCATTTTCCCTTAACAACAAACACCCTTATGTAAAAACTGTACTTTGTGATTAATTTTGTTATCTTTGTCTAATATTTAAATTTGTTTGGTGATCTGAAACATTTTAGTGTGACAAACATGCAAAAGAATAGGAAATCAGGACGGGGCAAACACATTTTCACACCACTTTATGTATCTATCTACCTATCCATAGTACTGCAATAATTTTTCAGGTTTTGACACCTTTACCTCTTTTTTTTTTGCCGTGATGTTACATTAATCTTCTTTCTTTCTACGCAGAGAATGGTTCCAGGTTATGGATCTACAGTAAACTATGCCGATCCTACACTGATGCCGCTAGCACATGAAGATGCCAGAGCAAGGGAAAAAATTATGAATTCGCAATTCAAATGTTATGAGAAAATAAAAAGAGATCCATCATATTCTAAATCAGGTAAAAAAAAATGTGATTTCAATTATTTTTCATCAGAGCAACATTTAGAGGCTAAATCCCCCATCCTGACCTCCCACAGTCACACGCACACAGCTGATAGTTCCTTACAATGCATATCAATGGCAGCCTCGGGAAGTCACCGTAAGGCTAAGTGCACACGTTCAGGAATATTTGCGTTTTTTCACGGGAAAAAACGCGTCAAAAACGCATGTATTAAGCATCCTATCATTTAGAATGAATTCCGCAATTTTTGTGCACATGGTGCGTTTTTTTCCGCAAAAAAAACGCATTGCGGAAAATCTAGCAACATGTCCATTAATTTTGCGGAATTCTAGCGTTTTTCCCGCTTTATTATTGACCTAGAAAGTTCAGGAAAAAATCGCGGTAAAAACGCGTCAAAACCGCGCAAAAACGCGCAAAATCCGCGCAAAAAAACGCGCGTTTTTGCCGCGAAAAAAAGTCCGGTTTTGCTCAGGAATATTCTGCAAACATTCTGCAAACGTGTGCACTTAGCCTTAGGCTTCAATCTTATTTCGTGGTCACAGTAGTTTTTGTATCGTCTACATTTTTTGGAAAAAATCAGGAAAGCGAAATGTGTGCGGAGCCTTACAGCAGACGTATCTACTTATAGAGATCTATAAATCCCGTGTTTTGCATATGATTCCTTGAGTTTTATTACACTTAGCACAACACTGTGCATCCGTTTGGCCATTGTGTTTCTGAACTGATACAATGTAACAAAGTGACAAAAGTTTCCTATTAGCACTTGATTCTGGATGAGTTTTCAGCCTCTGAATGGAAGGTTTTCCTTCCATACTGTGCTCGTCGTCATATGTGGCACATGTGCCTTTGGGCCCTTGGGTCACAGGGCTAACAGCTAACAGAAATATTAATAATGGTCAGAAATTGAAAGAGAAGAATTTGCCAAGACTGTTGTTTTATTTTATTTATTGTTAAAAATAAATTTGATTCAGTATTAAGATGAGTGCTTTTTATTCTGCCGAAAAAACGCCAGAAAAAGCTCAATGTAAACTTATAATTTCAGTTTTGTGTAATGAAGAATAACACTATTTCTGACCACTATATGACATGTATCTGGCAATCTTCATCAGGATTGGATTAATTTTCAGTTGTCTCTGAGCTGGTGGGTGTAGACTAGCTGTTTTGATGTTTACCATGCACAGCACACACAGACATGAAGGATTTCTGCTCTCCTGTCCCTATGTAGAACATGCTCAGAAACATCAGCAGCATGGAGGACATTCTTAAGTACTGAGTCATGTAGCTGTGAATTCAGCTCTGCTCAGTTATGGAGCTGTACAACACAGCTCTACTGATGGAAGAATGGACGCGGTCGAGTACTGTACATCCACGCCCTATTGAGTTAAATAGGGGGTCGATGTGCATTATCCAGCTGCGGCCATGATAGAGTTGACAGAGCTGTGCTGTGCAGCTCTGTAACTGAGTCGTTCTGGCCGCCGCCGACACCTGGACCAGCTGATTGGCAGGGGTCACACAACCAAACGATCAGAAATTGATCAACAAAAGATAGGCAATCAATATTAGGCTCCAGAGAACCTCTTTAAGTCCTGGGTGATTTTTTTTCTGTATAGCCATCAACTCCGTTCTTACTTTCTGGGTTAATACTTCAACATGAGGTATGGACAAGAAAGCTTTCTAGTAATTATCTCGCACTAGAGCTGAATTCACAGCTACACTGCTTTGTACTGCTGAATAATGTCCTTCATGCTGCTGCTGCTTCTTCTGAGCATGTTTCTCACAGAGACAGGAGAGCAGGAATATCTCATGTCTGTGTGTGCTGTGTATAGGAGACATCATATGGGAGACAGCAGGAAGAGCTGATTGATGGTGGTGTCAGGTGTGGCGCCCACACCGATCAGGCATTGACTACCTAACCTAAGCATAGCCCATCAATGTCAGGTTCTAGAGAACCCCTTTACGTCCTGTGTGATTTTTTTCTGAATAGACCCCCAACTCTGTTCTTACTTTCTGGGTTAATACTTCAACGTGCAGTATGGACTAGAAAGCTTTCTAGTAAGTATCGTGCTCCAGAGCTGAATTCACAGCTACACTGCTTAGTACTGCTATACAATGTCCTCCATGCTGCTGCTGCTGCTTCTGAGCATGTTATTCATAGAGACAGGAGAGCAGGAATATCTCATGTCTGTGTGTGCTGTGTATAGGAGACATCATAGAGGAGACACCAGGAACAGCTGATCGACGGTGGTGTTGGGTGTTGCGCACACACCGATCAGACAACCCTTATATAGAGTCATATTGAAAGTATCTCCATCACTTTAGGATCAGTGGTTGAATAACCTCTATGGCCCCAACCGTTCCACAAAATAAAGGAGTGACGGTTCCGATTCACCATTGTGGCCCCTTTTTAGTTTTCCCTGTACATTTTTGCACAAGTTCCTGCACAGCAGCACTGTGAAATCGGTGAAGTGGACACAGCAGTAGTAAGTAATGCTGCCGACCCTATGTATTGCCAATTACTTTTCTGTCACTGTTCATTTCTTTGTTTCAACTGACTTGTAATTTTCACAAAGAAATAAAGTTTATCATGTGCAAAATCGGGAACAAACTTTACAATGAGATTCCATCGAAGTCGCATTCTTTCATGCATCTCTCTAGATACAAATTAGCACTGGTTCATATGGAGCATTTACAAACTAGAAACCTTTACAATGACCTCAGGTATTTCACAGAGAAGAGAAAGAGACAATTTCAGAAGGAAAGAGAGGTCGCGGCTTGTTACTAGGAACATTTTCATCTCGGTGAAAGGAATTCAATAGCAATTTCTGTAGAACAAGGTAAAATATAGCAATTAATTAGGCAGAAAAGAAAGGCTGTTCAGCACGGGAGACACAGAAGGGGGCAAGTTATACAGAGTTATCTATACTGCTGCTTTCACACCTCATTTACATGGCCTTTATCCATATGTCCAGACATATTTTATAGTGTAAGTTTATGCAATTGTTGCCATTTATTATAATTATGACTTATTTTATATTTTGCAGAACATATATAATAATATTGTTAGAATCATTAAGCTCCTAGTTTCAAAATCAGTAGATACTGATCTGTATAAAGTTATAGTCACGTGTAATAAGTATGGTAATACTGCCTCATATGTATGATGTACAAGAATATAACTACTATAATACTGCTC
>VIAB01000668.1:56338-75218 GCA_009801035.1 Oophaga pumilio
TATAGTAGCTCAGAGGTTCCGCCTCCCAGACCCGTTACAGATGGTGGCTGTTCCTTTCTCACACATCACATTTAGGGGAAGATATAAGAGGCAAAAGACAGAAGATGTACAGACAGAAATGATTCCTGCGCAGCATACGCTCTTGTGCACACAACTTCTCCATGGGGGGTTTAAAAAGAAAAAAAGAAATAAGCCTTTTTTTAGTAACTAGTAATCCATGACCGGAAATGTGATTGATGTAAATCGTTGTTCCGTTACGTGAACACCATAGACATTAAATACATTTCCAATCTCTTGATGGAAGGAACACGCCAAGCCTGTTGGGTTCCCAGATGCATCCAATTGAGAATCCATCTAACCAACCCCATGGTCCATGTATAGGCACATGTAAACTAAGTACACCCCTCATCCTGGTATGTCAGGTTGGAAAATTTAGATTTAATTTGTCGGTCACGGTGGGTAGAAAAGTCATTACAGTCTTTGTAAAGTTTTACAAAAAAAGGGGATGAGAATAAAAATTCAATTCACGCCACATAAAACGCCGAATCAAGTACCCCCGAATGTATATTAAAAGTGTGGGGGCTGGCGGATCTATACATTTTTATCGGAGTAGAACAAATTACATTGCAGTCAATCTGATTTTTCTCATTATTGCACTCAATGAAGTAGATAATTAACAATATATAAATAAATGATGGGAAAAGAGAACAGGGCCAGGTAAAACTCTACTAAAGAATTGTGTGTAACATGGCCAAACTGTGCCAAAGTAAAGTGCTGCTTCTCTCTTAAAGACTGAAATCTATGGATTTGTCCTGTTTTCTCGGGGGTGTTTTTTAAGCCTTTTTTCAATCTTTTACTTAGCGGTATTTGTTCATGTTTTTTTTCTGTGCCAAACTCTTCAAAATGGCAGACGTGGTTCATTAATTTTGCTAAAAAATAAAACAAAACTCTTTAGTTTTGTTTTCAATCTGGTTGGTGACTTTTTAGCACAAAAAAAGTCTTGTGTTCTGCTAAAATGTCGCTAGAATTTTAACAAAAATTTGAGACGAAGATAAAATCATTCCAGGGGGATCCTGAAGTACATCTGTGCAAAAAAAAAATATATATATATATATTTTTCCTTCAAAAAGTTGTAATTGGTGAATCAGCCTGAAACATCTGGAAAACCCAAACCCCGCACACAATGACGAATGTGACAAAACCCCCCACAGGTGAACATTAGTGATGAGCGAACGTGCTCAGATATCGTGTTATCACTTGGTCGTGCTGGGATAATATATTCGAGTCCCCGCGGCTGCGTGTAGACAGTCACAACACATGCAGGGATGGCCTGTTAGTTTTGCAATCTCCGCATGTGTGGCGACTGTCTACCGCCACAAAACTTGCAGACTCGAATGTATTATCCCAGCACTTCCAAGATACTCGGATAACGCCTGGGCATGCTCGGATAACAGAATATACGAGCACGTTCGCGCATCACTAAATTAGGCACAAATAAAAAACAGATGAAAAACTGAAAAAAACTAGACAACAAATTAAATAATGAATCTTGCCCCATAAGTGAAGGATGCATAGAAACACTAAATCTAGAAAATACTAAAAAATATAAGAAGTCCCTGCTATTCTTCCCTGGCATGGGGTCTATAGCAGTAATGACTACATACGAAAAAAGGCTGCACTCAAGCATACTGAAGCATGACAACATAGAATACATGAGATTTTGAATAGCAATATGGCTTTGGAGTATAAGGAAAAATTTGAGATGCTTTTTTGTCTTTTTTTTGTTTTTGTTTTTTGTGTTTTGTTTTTTTGTCTTTTATAGCAGTAATGGCATCACAAGTGAGACGGGCCCCCATGTCCCCCATGTAGAGGTCGGCAGGGATGGCAGGTTATTTGGGCAGTATTATGCCATGATTACTTAAGTTCACAGCAGATTTGCGCTTACGACTTTGATATAGCACTTACATACATACTGACCGTTATCAGGTATAATCCGTCTCCAGCTGCGACTGATTACAGGTAATGGGGGCTTTGTCTTTCTTCAAGACGTGGGTTTGTGTCTATACAGGAAGAGAGAAGGGTCTTTATCGCTACAAGATGTGGGGTAGGCCGTTATCTGTTTATTGGATTTGGTCCCAAGTCTTTACCTCTCTCTTTCTGCTCTCTTGTCTGTCATAATTCATGAAGGTATAATACAGAGATGAAATTTCCATTCAGGGCAGGCAAGCAATTGAAAAATGGCAAAAACAAAGTATTCTGGGAAATGAGAAAAAGGACTTTCCAGCACCTATAGTACTGGCAGAATACTGATTGAGGGGAACCATCCATTCAAAAAAGTGAGGATAGCAATTTATAGAGCATGGGAATCAGAACAGTTCTTGTACATATTAGACTTTTATGTATATCCAAAGCAGAAAGACAATGCGTTTCTACATATTTTGTGCAAAAGGATAGGTGCGACTTAAACCTCCTTGATGCCTTCTAAAGAGCTGGTCCTCTAAAAATAGATGGACAGCATGCGTTATCTACCAGGAGAATTCACTTCCATGCAGAATTCATCCATCTATTGGAGAATGCTCCGGCAGGATCTCAGGCTGAGCAGGGGACGTCTTCACGCTCCTCTTATTTCCTCACATACTCTTGATCAGTGAGCTGAGAAACTTTCCTGACTTTCTTGTGACAATGTTGTGCTTTTGCCACCAGACAACTCAATCTCTTTGCAACTCGTCACTTGTAATACACCTCTACGTCTCACACTGTCTCCTTTCAATTTCCTTCTATGCGAATAAAGAACGCCTCTAAGACAAGATGAGAGGTACAGACGTTGACCCGTAAACCCTTCACTGCAAATCTCAACTGCTCAATGGAACTCAAAAATGTGAATGGTATGCGGTCAGCACAAAGCCCAAGGCTGAATTATCTGTTCCTGTATAGTGTATCACGATGACATAAAGGAGTATTTCTGTCTCATAAAGTGAATGAAGGGACCACAGCACAAAGTGATGACTTATCTCTACAGTAGAATCTGCCCGAGGTTACAATGGGTGGAGGTCCAATCAATATCTAGGGCCTCAACCGATCCTGAGAATGAAGGGACCAAAGCACAAAGTGATGGCATATCTCTAGAATCTGCCCAAGGTTACGATGTATGGCGGTCCTACTTCTGGGACCACTACCGATCCTGAGAATGAAGGGACCAAAGCACAAAGTGATGGCATAGTTCTAGAATCTGCCCAAGGTTACAATGTGTGGCGTCCAACTTCTCGGACCACAACCAATCCTGAGAATGAAGAGACCAAAGCACAAAGTGATGGCATAGTTCTAGAATCTGCCCAAGGTTACAATGTGTGGCGGTCCTACTTCTGGGACCACAGCCGATCCTGAGAATGAAGGGACCAAAGCACAAAGTGATGGCATAGTTCTAGAATCTGCCCAAGGTTACAATGTGTGGCGTCCAACTTCTGGGACCACAACCGATCCTGAGAATGAAGGGACCACACACAAAGTGATGACTTATCTCTAGAATCTGCCCAAGGTTACAATGGGTGGAGGTCCAATCAATGTCTAGGGCCCCAACCGATCCCGAGAATGAAGGGACTACAGCACAAAGTGATGGCATGTCGCTAGGGTATGCAGTCAGTTATTATCAGCCTTAACTTTGGGACCCCCATAATGAAGCAGGCTACAGCCGTAATCAGCCCCTTCACAATCTGTTCCTGCACAGCTGCACTCCGGCAATAGAGGAACCGCAGCACAGTTCTATTCATATGAATGAGACCCTGTACAGCCAGCACCTTAGCCTAACTGCTGCAAACAGAGCCAGCAGTTTCACCTCTTAGATGCTGCTCTTCCAACGACCAGTCGACATCCTGCTCACCCGAACCACGATTGCAGGGTGCTGTTGGCACTGTCATTGCATATTTGTACGTTTCGCAGTCGATGTCTGCGCTTTAGAGAAGAACGGTGATTTTACAATAGATTGCAATATTCCAGGATTGCAGTGTATTGTACCAATGATAAAGTGATCACAGGTTCAAGCCTCATAAGGAGACAAAAATATATCTAAAAAAGGCAAATATTTTTTAAAAATATAAACGTTTATATCACTCACTATTCCTGAAACATAAAACAAAAAAATTGCATAGTTTTGCACCCGGCGATATCAAATATTTGAGCTAAAATATAAAATTATTAATCGCATAAAAAGAATGTCAAAAGCCAAAAATTAAGATTGAACTGGCAGAATCTGATTTTTTGGGTTGACACTACTTCTCAAAAAGATAATAAAAAGAAGATAGAAAGTTGTACCAACCCCAAAATTGTATCAATAAAAATTACATTGCATAAAACAAACTTTCCCACAGCTCCGTCAACGTAAAAATAAAAAAGTGTTATCTCTTTAAAGAGGAGGAAAATTAGAGAGCGAAGAGGGGCCCAGTGGGATAAAATAAAGACCGGCCATGACTGTGATCCCCAGAAGAAAATGGCAGTGGTGCTAGGAGAATGTTGTGCTATTTCTTTCCTGTTGGCTATCTTCTAAGGATCCATGATGAGCCCATTTAGTCATTCATGCGGCTGAGTAAAAAGTGTCACATGCAGGGTTGTAACGATTGCGGTCACAGAGGATGTGACTGGGCCCGTGCGAGAGGTGGACCCTGTCTGCCGATGCCAATTTCACCTGGATGTGCACCCTCGGATGGGGGACATTATACCAGGATGGAGGACATTATAACAGAATAGGGACATAGTATAACAGAATGAGGACATTATACCAGGATGGGGGACATTATACCAGAATGGGTGCATTATACCAGAATGGGTGCATTTTACCAGAATGGGGGCATTATACCAGGATGGGCATATACCAAGATGGAGGACATTACAACAGAATGGGGATATTATAACAGAATAGGGACATTATACCAAGATGGAGGACAGTATAACAGAATGGAGACATTATAACAAAATAGGTTATATGGTTCATGCACAGAACAATTGTGCATTGGTGGAATATTCTAGCAAGTGCTGACAATGCCTTTTGCTACTTTGTTGCTCATTGCAACTCTAATTCCATATGATTCAGATATAAGTTCTTTCCTCTGCTACAAGAATGATGCAACCAAAGGGTAAACAAGTCACCGGTGCCTGGAGATTCTGTCCTGCTCTTTGTGAATTGTCTCTTTATTGCTCATCATATACCAGAATGGATCATAAAATCCTAATCGCTCTCCGGTCCATTCCTGACGCACGTAATCTGAGAATGTTAACGTAATTATTAGCACTAGTTTATGAGTCATTGTAGTCAAACTACAGTTTTATGAAGCACAACTGTGCCCATTCTAGGTAATACAGTACAAGGACATCACGTAAAGAATAACTCCGGAAAACAAGTAGTAAACCCAATAATAAGAGTAATAAACCCAACGATAAGTCGTTAGACAGTAATACAGGAAATTAAATTTGTGCAAGATTGCAATAAAAGGTATGACCGCAATTAAACAGCTGAAGGCAGATAACGCAAGTTCACAACACTGACAATAGGAAATTGGGGCAGCTCTTCCTCTTCCTCTCTCTCTCCCTGCACAGTGACCTCTGCGCGTTTCACAGAGCATGCCCACAATACTGCCTCTCAGAAGTCAATAACTCGTTGAAAAAAATACCTTGATAAAGGTAATATATTATTTTGTTCTCTCTGTATTGTTTTTTTAATGGTTTAATTAAAAAAAGCTATAAAAAAACATGCTTATGTTACCAAACCTATCTGATCCTCTTCTAACACTGTCCATGTCTCCTATGTGCCTTCAAGATTACCCTTCTGGCTGGGACTGACATGTGATCAGCGGCCATAGAGGTGGGAAGGAAGCCCTCTGACTGCTTCCATAATGATTGAGCAGATCATTAGCTGCACAGTTATCCTTCTCCCTACATGGAAGATACTGTACGATCACAGACAATCAATATTCCAGTTTTGAAAACCCCGTTAAAGTTGTTCTACAATCTGATACTGTCACAAACATCTAAGGTCCTGTTAAAGATAGGAGTTCAGTTCTTGTCCTTTTAAAAGAGGTTGTTCTAGTTTATGAAAACATGGCAAAAACCACCCCACTCCTAGCCTCATCTTGTCTGCTGTATTGCAGCCCCGTTCACTCCCGTGGGACAGAACTGCTATTCCAGGCACAATCTGTGAACAGGTGTGTTGCTGTTTATAGAAGACAGAGGACATGTTTTTCTAATACTGGACAACCCCTTTAAGTGAAGCTGGAATTCCTTTAATGCAGACTTGTACTAAATTGCACCATATGATTTATTTGTATTTGCTGCTTTGCTTGTGCCCTAGGAGAATAGTTGACTTCTTCGTATAACATCAGAGGGTCTGAATTTTGACGGGTTCATGTCTTACATCAATATTGGAAATAAATAAGAAAGGGAAATTCTTCACATTCCCCTCGTGTGTCTTGGCCGTGTTACATGGAGATGTAGCTAAGTCAAAAACAACATCAAGAAATGTGTCAAATAGAAAAGATGAATAAGTAATGGTCCACTGGCTGCTTCTGCTTACTTAGTGGAAGGCGCTGGTGCCTATCTGTCCCTGTTACTCCTTGCTGTCCCAGGTTACAAATAAAGACATAGTTTTAGAAGCCCTCAGATTCTAAGTGTCATAACTCTGATGTTGGAGAACCCAGGGCTCCTTCCCTGTTCCTAACGCTGGGTGAGCCCTAGCTATCCACGCTTTCCAGATTTCTTCTGATGGTGAAGATGCTTGGGCCACGTACCTTGCTGAGCTCCTGAATCAGCCCTATATCTGTCCCCCTCCCCCACCCAGGGAAGGTAGGAGTAACAGTGTTTGTATATACACAAACAAGACTAACAAAGGAAGACTTACAGAAATAAATAAAAATACTAAACATACAAATATGCACTCACAAACAACAGAGAACACTCCCTGGAGAAAAGAGAGGTAAACAAAATAGGAGAGGATGATGAATCGCACATAGCAGAAACACCTAACAACAGTCACAGATCAACACTGCAAATGCCTCTACCAACAACCTCCACTTCATGCCAGGCAGAGGGGAGTGACCAATACTGAACAGCTGAGATCATCCAAGCAGGAAAGATTCAGAGACTCTTAGCTGAACAGTTTAACCCTTGCAGTGCTAACAGAAACGTGCACCGTTTAAGGTTAAGGTGAAGTGCTTTTAATCAGTGCAGGAGTACGTGAAATCAGACTCTACAGTCTTCTGGCCCCTCTCTGTTTCGGTAAACCCCTGACACTAAGTCATTTTTTCTTTTGAAGCTTTCTATAGTAAGGGTGGGTAAAACACGACCACTTAGATCTCATACCTTAACACCATAGTATAATAATACACTATATCCAAGATTAAGAGAGAACACTTTATATAATAAAAGAAGAAGCTATACATAATAGGGGAGGACACTGCATATAATAAAAGATAATGCTATACATGATAAGGGAGGACACTGTACATGATAAAAGGCAATAGTATACTTAATAAGGGAGGACTCGTTATGTAATAAAATACGAAGCTACACATAATAAGGGATAAGAGAGGACACTTATACAGTGAAGGAAATAATTATTTATAATTATGGGTCGCAATGGGTCAGAGAAAGTTTTCAAGTTCTAAATGTTAACAAGAATATTCCCAAGTAAATCGAGATAATGAAAAAGGGTCAAGAAATTTAAGCACAAAGTACAATAAAAAGATTTTCATTATTTAAAAAAAATGAAACTTTATTGCCATGAGAGTGGACAACCCCTTTAAAGATTGTTGTGAGTTCACACATTTCATGTGACAATGCGTATACTCACACATTTTTGAACATTTTCTGAATTGGTGGCATAATTTAGAAAACATCCGGGCTTACACTGACATGAGTATGTGGAGCATAACACAACAATTTTCAGATGACCAATCAAGAGAATTATTTTCTTATGCTCCACCCCCGCGGTTCTGGCACTAAACTCAATGTATCTCTTCCAGGAATGCCCAGGAGGTATTAAAAATAGCGAGACTTTCTGGGCTCCAGACACATATTACTGTGACTACAGGATGTTCATCCAATAAGGGGATGTAAAATGTGTGGAGAAGCGAGGCTGAAATAGGGGGGAGAGAAAAAAATAGATCCAGATCAGCCCTAATGTAATCACAGGTAACTGTTGTCCCTTGTAACTGAAGCCGCTTTTATTGCCCCAGTTTTAGTGGAAAAAATGAAAAATAATACTAAAAAATTTAGGGACTGTTACTCATAGATCTTCATTGACTTCTAAGGGGACATATTTAGCTAAAAAAATAAATGTAAAGTTCACAAAACCTCCCCATAATTCAAGACTGTACATCAATATAAGAAAACTGCCAAAAATAAAACGCTGACCCCCATTCTAATGCGGTATCGAAATATAAAATGCCAAAATGCATTTCTATAAAACAAATATAATACGAAACCATCCATGTATCACAAAAAAAGAGACCCAGAAGCAAAAGAAAAGATACTCCTGATAAACCACCACGCGCACAAAATCTCTAAAAAGTGTCTGGTCACTTAGGACCTTAACTTTTGTCGTTAATGAATTATGGTTTGGGGTTTTTTGTTTTTGTTTTGTTTTTTTACTAAAGATGAGCAAATCAATTTGAAGTGAATTGAATTTGCTTTGAACATCACAAACAATTCTGATTCAAGAGAATCCAATTTTTTGGCTTTTCGATGCTCTTGAATTCAGGAAAATAGCAGCCGGCCATCTGCCATTTCGCTTGATTAATTCTTGGGCTGAGAAGGGATTGAAAAAAAATTAATGAATATAATGCTTCCAGTGGCGCCTAAGCAGTGTCAGACTGGGGAGCCAAGAGTCCTCCGATAAAGTGACTCTAAGGGCCCACTGTTCATTTACATGCAAATATTACATTTTTTCCCTATGCTCAGCTATAGTAATTAAGCGGGCAGTTTATTGAGTGATTTGATGCTGCCTTTGTCTGTAAATAGTGAATCATGTGTATTAAAGTAATTACTGCTCATATAGAAGGATGTGGGACACATTACTGCACGGCGTCCCACCAGGGAATTCTCCTGTTCCCATGGGCCAGTCCGAACCTGCGCGGAAGAGCCATGAAAAGTGACGATATGTTTTCTTTAACTCTTTGTTTATTATGCTCTTGAGTCTTGAGGGACCTCAGCGCTTAATAAACATCCTTAAATGTCAATTTCAAATCACATCTAATCAATTCGAAAATTGAATTTCCCAAACTAATTCAAGTAAATTTGCTGACTTGGAGTTTCGGCGGATTCGCTCAGCTTTAGTTTTTACCAAGTTTGTAAATCATCCCCTGTACTATAAAATAGATGATAACTTAGTGATCCCTGGAGGCCAAACGGCTGGGACCCGCACTGATCCTGAGAACAGAGCTCTGATGAATAATGTGGAAGTTGTGGACACTCCGTTCATTGTCTAAGCTAAGGGACTGTCATGGGTACCCGAGGTCAGGCTCCCATAACTAACACACTTGGAACTGCCTTTTTACGGACTTTTATATCCTATACCAAAATAAAATATTTACTAGCTGCATTTTATATATTTTTAGTCCTCTTCTGAATTGGAAGCCGTCTGGCATTACGTATTCGAGTCCTTTATATGATAATATGGTTGCTGCGACGCGCGTTTCTTCGGTGATCATTCTTCCATCCACATCCAATTAGTTCTTCATACATCTCTGGTTTTACTAAGCTCCACTATTGATTTCCTAATCATTTCCAAATTCAGTGTCTGATAAACACAATAAGACCACGGTGAATACTGGCGGCTGGAGAGCGACCGAAATGATGTCAGATTCATAAACTCCATTTTCTTACTGTCTAGATGCTCTAATGTAAGGCCATGAGATCCTCTAGTAGTCGCCCTTTTTTACAAGGTCTTAATCTCATATATTAAATATTATGGAGTCGTTAAAAATTAATAACTGTTCTACTAAGGAAAAGGGAACATCATAGGTAAGTTTGAGAATTGTGTAGAATTTTAATCCTCATATAGCAAAATATGAACATAATAAATGTGGAAATAAAAATTAAAAAAAATATGCAGACTCTCAGAACCCACACACAACAATTTTTGACGTCCTGTATAACCCAAATGTTGTTTTTCATGGGCGACAGCACAGAAGTAACTCTCTTTGGTGTTGAGTGCCACATTTCTACGACATTGTATCTTCCAGGTCAGCTGTAAGGTTCTCCAGTTCTTCCACCAGTATATGATGGGATGTAATTATTTCTGGATGTTGTGTGAAGGGATCTATCTCCACACGTTAATAGTGGTGGCGGTATTTGCTGAAGAACAGCATCTACATTGGTATTATCTCCTTGGCTGGGGTAAGTCTGAAATTCACATCACTTTATATACTATGTAACAAGAACCTGTCACGTTCTATGAACATACTTTGAACCTGGTGTAAACGCCGCTGTTCTCCTGAATCCGGCACTGTTTTTCTTTTCTTCCTGCGCCTCTCCGTTCCTGAGATATGGACTCTTTCTCCTTGTACACAAATATAGTATTTTTAGACAACTGGGTGGAGTTCTAAAGGACTCCCACTGAGATTAGTTGAGGATCACACCCATTTGGCTAACAAGACCAGCTCCACATAACGAGAAGAGAGGGCCATATCTCAGGAACGGAGAGGAGCAGGAACAAAAGACAGACATCGCCGGATTCAGGAGAACAGCGGCATTTACACCAGGCAAAATAAATTACCCCTGCCCCACTTTAGAAGAAAGGGGTTGAGGATGACTTCCCTCTGCAAAATCCGCTTTTTTTCACGGTCGCTCTGAGCTAAACCTTGAGAAATCAGTTAATAAATGTGGCTTGAACCCAAATTGCTGTGACACTACCCCTTTAAGGAAATTATTTGTAAATCCATCTGATGCATTCATGTTTTTCAGGGTTCCCGTTAGTGCCTACATCAATTCATGCCTTTGCCAGAACAAAATATTTTAATGACAAGTAAGTAATGAATTATTTTTGATGCTTAAATTATTTATTCTATGTGTATTATTAGTACAAATATTCATAGGCCTGAATTTAGGACACTCGCCTTTTATCCATGAGTGGAGTGGAGATATAAAGAGCCCCTCGCTCTCTGGAGACCGTCTCCTGGCCTGTATTACATAGACTATGTATTAGTGTGAAAGGGACTGTGTAATGCTTCAGTTCTCCTGTGGTGGCGCTATAGGAAATCTAAACACTTACAGCCCCATTCATCATTTTTGATTTATTGAAATCACTTTTATTTTTCTTTTTTTTTTGTGTCTTGCATTTGCAGATGTTTCTTGCGCAAAATTCTTCAAAATGGTAAAAGCGGTTCATGAAACAAAATAATTAAAAAATCTTTATTTTAGTATTTAACCAGTTTTTGTTACCATTTTAGTAGCAAAAGTTGCAAATCTTTAAAAAAAAAAAAAGTAGCAAAAATGTGTCAAATTGAAAAACTACTCCGGGCAGTGACTGGAGTGAGATCAGCCAAAAAAAAGTGACATTTTGGTAAACATGAATCTGTCTAAAACATCTGGGTAAGCAAAGTTGTCAAGGAAAAATAAAAAGAAAGACATTAAAAAGTGGCAAAATGTATGGAGAATAATAATACAGGCACTAAAACAGAAAAAAATACTACAGAAAAGTGGAGAAGCAACAGTGATGAGTTTTCCTATAGATCACTGATCGCTGGTGGTTTGGGAGGGGAAACAGGTTTTGATTCCTACCTGTCAATGGATCGGGTCTGACTAATTGGATTCCCTCTTTAATGTTTCACTTTTTCCTTTTTTTCCATTCATATTTGTAAATACAACTGTAACTTTGCTTTATTGCAGCTGTTGGATGAGCGTGGAGACACATCTCTTATACATTGTGCATGGGCCAATCATGGCGGCACTGCTGGTAAGAGTCTTGTATTCTGCTAAAGGAGTGAGAACGAAATAACGCCAATAATAGTCAATAAAAATTCCATTCATTTCACATCCTATCGTCTAGAGGTGTGGAATTATGCAAAATGCTTTGATCGTTACAAATGTACATTATGTTATCGCGGCAATCACTTTGGTCTGTTTTTATTACAGACTTTACATCTCGCTCTGCCTTCATTAGAACCAGTGTGGCTCAAAACGCGTCAGTCAGAATGTACTGGTTCTACTTAAAGAGTATTGTCTGGGTATAGAGTCTTCCAGGCAGTGCTCCATGGGAGAAAAGTATGCAAAATAGCTCTCTCCCAGAGCAGAAGAGACTATCTCGCAAAGTCTAATATAGGAAGGCCAATAGTTCACCACGCTCATATTGGCATTATCCAGGGTGCTGTGCAGATTGAGCAGAGCATGTCAGTATAATCAAGTAAGGGAAAAGTCGCCACTCCATCCTTCTTAAGAAAACTCTGTAACTTTATTCCATACGTGCTAAAACCACTGAGCACAGATCCTCAAACACTGACGCGTTTCGGAAGTAAATTTCCTTATTCATAGCATATGAACGAATGAGGACGTTTACTTCTGAAATGCGTCGGTGTTTAAGGATCTGTGTTCAGCGGTTTAAGAACTTATGGAATAAAACTACAATATTCACGGAATTTTCTCAAAATAGACGGAGTGCTGGCTTTTGTCTTACTTGGCTTTCTCATCTTGAGCGTGAATGTCTTTAATAAGCCTTGACCAGGGAGGAATACCTACAGACTGTTTCGGGGTGTTTGCCCCTCATCAGTGAAGAGCAGAGTCCAGCTGCCCTTTAGGCATCGTGGAGGAAGAACCTCTATTCAGGTTGCCTGTAGATTAGTTTTTGCTTGGCATTTAATCCTGGTCTGTCGCAGAACTTGTTAAGTGTCAGACATTGAGTTGTAGAGTAGCTTGCTGTACTAGGTGGTGCTAGTGGTAGAGCAACATGGACAAGATCAGCAGACATTTAGCGGACCTCTGAACTGCCAACAGATTTGGTGCGATGGGGTTGTCTCAACTGAAAGTTATTACTTCTCTCTGATAGTCCCGTACACAGTGAATCTGTGGCATTTTGGAGCCCCATTCTCATGACTGTTCATAGGCCATATTCAGTTTCCCGTAGGTCCTGGAGCCTGAGAGAGTCCAGAAGGTCCCACTACCTATATTAGAGCAGCTCTAACTCCAACTAAAATGTTTATGGTATTCAGTTTATGTCCGGAGAGAATAAGAAATGCAAAATTTGTGATTTATAACAATCTCCAGGGGTTTGCCGGAGTGTTTGTTTATTTTATACCTTTCATAAATATAGGCGTTCTGTTCATAAATTTAGGCGGCTCATAACAAAGAGCAGAATTGATAGCTGCATAATAAGTCAGGGACACTCCCTGTGTCCACCCAGCTAGTGACATCTATCAACAGATCTTTGTTTCAATGTGTTCTTGGGAGAATTATGACCCCTGGTAAGATTGGAAGGACAGAAAACATTCTTCCTTAATCTAACACCTATAAGAGAAGACCAGTGTTATAAATGACTTATGGCAGTTTGTGGATGACATAATGAATTTGCATGTGAATTAAAAAGTTAATTTTCCAGGAATGCAGCAACAGATAGAATTTAAAGGTCTTTGAAATGTAAATCCATCAACACCTTTAATATCTTCTATCTGTTGCTGCATTCTTGAGAAATTAGAGAGCTCATATATATGTGGTTGGAGTGGTAAATCTTACTGTTGGATTTCCTTTAATGTAGTTTTATCCTTTTAGTTAGTGACAAAAATTTCAAACATGATAAGGAAAATAAAAAACATAGCAGGGATGCGTTAAATTCCCTTAGACCAAGGCATTAAATTTGACAGATGCTGATACATGAAGCTGTAATAGAAGACTGATTATTGTTATTTTGTGGGGAGAGGAGGCTGGTGCAAAATCTCTTTAGTAAAACATCTCAGCTTTGAATAGACGCACAGAATAACCGGTAAATTACCTGGTAAAGTCATTCAGGAAATTACCAGTGAAGTGATTCAGGATTTGGGTATAACACAGGATTAGAAGGATTTTCTTTCACTGATACATCGCAGATATTTTCTCATTTGACTTCAATGAGTCTTGGAAATGAAGTGTAGGAATTGTGAAGCCTCCGGCAGATGATGGCTAGGTTGCCCGTTCACTGATTATGAGCACATTCATGGAGAACACATAGTTATTTCTGGAACGTAACGTTCCAGCAGAGAAGAAATTAAAACATTCAGTGTGGAAAACAGATAATATCTAACAGAGAACGCGGGCCATAGAACTCTTCAATGGACAGATATACTGTACTGTATATTTTTTAGCTTTCACCCAGCAGGGCACTTAAAGGGTGAGGAAGACCATTGCAACAATAACAATTAGACACCCTAAACTAACAGAGACCCTTTCCAAAATACTTGCCAATATTTTTAGCTGACTGTCCGGGTAATAAATGCTTGTGATGTAATAATAACCGTGCCCTTTTTGAGGCCATCCATGTCTAGTCGACATCCCTTATACTTCCCATTGACCGCTCCACCCCACAAGCAATTGTACGTTGCAACTCCATCTTATCACCAAGAATTCTCGTGTTGCATACGGAAGAGCTGTGGTTTCTGGGAGGCTTAAGCCGGCCATACTCATCAGATGGCTGTTGGTCGAAGGATCGTTCAGCTGATAGTCATCTCAGCCGATTCTTCCAAACGCAGGAAGATAGTCATCTCGGCCATGACGTTGGTATAGTCGAGCTGTTTACTCGTACGGAACCAAGGACTCCCAACATTGAGCCCCTTCCCCATTATCAGGATACCCCTGATATCCTTCCACCAATAACGACAGACAGTAAATCTTTGGATGTATATGGCCACAGCAGCCTTTATTTAAATACAAACAATATTAACAATAATTAACAATATAATAACAACATCAGGGAGGAGTCCTTGAAGCTACAAAGATCATGGTGAATTGAACCAATATCCTGTGAACAACACCCAACCTCTTACTCCCAGCCGTTACCCCACAGGCTCGGGAGCACCACCATTGAGGTGTGCTGTTCACCCAATTACTTGGGGATCCGCCCACTCCATGTGAACTCCCCTTCCACCATTCACCAGATCACCACCACGTAACTTCAAACAGTGGAGACCCTAAACAGAGTCCCCACAAACCAATTTCCACCAACTTCAAGGACTCTCTACCCACCCCCTTGAGCCGCCATGACCCAAAATTATACAAAATAAACAGCCTCATAACAGGGAGGGAGGGTGGGACTACTGATGGGGCAAGACAGGAACTGACACCTTACTCCACCCCATCACTGCCTTATAAACCCCCCACCACCCCCTCTCATTTAAATGTTCCTCCCTCTTTGTAAACCCCTCCAAACCCCCGTCATGCCGGCCTCCGCCCACGCCTCTTTCTTGAGGGGAGGGAGGCTCTGCTCCGGCCATTACTAACGAGCGCTCCTATGAGAAACCCCCCGGCTGACACATCAGGGAAAACATTGCGACTGGCAGTCCAAAACCAGATATGCCTAATTGTCATCATTCCTGCTCATATTTTTTGGCCTGCGCCTCCATAGTCATTAAACTGTCGATTAAGTCTAATGTGTATGGTCAGCGTTAGCACTCATAGGTGAATGCAAAATATGCAAAATTGTATTTACAGTGGTCACCACACTAGAAATGTGACAAAAATAAAAAATAGATGGTTCTGAAGATAGCAGAAAGCAAGCAACGTTTCCACCTAATCCTGAGTCTCTTTCAAGTATTGCTACAAGAAAAGGTACACAGTAATTAGTGTGTGTGAGATTGGAGTATCTGTTAAAGAACACATTGCATCCAGGAGATATGTCCACTATATTGGGACTCCGTTCCCTTTTTTCTCTCACAGTCTCCCTTTCTGAGAGAGATAGCAAGTATTGAACAACTCGTTTGGGTTAGAGAAGAGCGAATCAAATTAAGACAAATTAAAATTTGCTTTGAATTTATAGCAATTTGTTTGGATCAATCCAACAAAATGGCTGGCTGGTATTTTGCTGGATTCTGCAGGGGTTAAAAAAAATGTAAAAAAGTGTACTAAACTCTCTTGGCCATGGAATACCGCCGCCGAATCCCAGTCTGACCCTTTAGTCGGTCATCTTTGGCATCATGACCATGGCCATGAAGCCTAGACAGATTTGCTCGGAGACAAAGTCGTACTGAAGACCGGACTGGAGCGGGGAGGTGTGACGGGACACAAGAAGGTCTGGGGAAGATGGCTATACATTTTTCTTTACCTACAATTATTTCGTTCTGGGTCCTGGAGTGATAAGTCACATCTGATTTACATAAAATAAAGTTGATAAGAATTGAGTTTGAGGGTTGAATTCAAATTTGCCGAATTTGGATTTTGAGGTTCTCTCATCACTAGTGGGAACATCACTATTACCACTGATATACAAGACCAACCTAGAATGGGCTCTACGTTCTCTGTTTCTTGATAACCACCAGCTTGTTCTGCCCTCTGACGACCTCTGCCGGCTCAGGTAGCGAATGTCCTGCTACATTTGGCCTCACGTCAGAAGAGCAGACCTTTCTCTTCCGGTCGGCTTTGTCGACATCTATACTTGAGAAAATATCTCAGCCTGGGAATGACTGGCTTAGACCAACATCTGGATAGTTAGTGACTGGGATAACCTTCATGAGAAGGGATGGACGTCTGCAGTCCAGGATTTCCATCATGTATGGTAACGGAGATGTTGGGCTTATTGAGCTCCTTTGGTGATGGTGATGGGTTATTCATGGATTGCTCATCATACGAAATCATATTGATGTTGAATTCATCTCTTACAGGTCAACTTGTTCTTTCTCTTGAACATTGTTCTCGTCCTCGTGACGAAGTTACGGGACACTCACCGCGCAGAGTCCAACATGTACATGAAAGCCGTAAGGGCTACGTTAATTCTGGTGCCACTGCTAGGTATCCAGTTTGTCATCTTTCCGTGGAGGCCGGAGAATCGACTGGCAGGAGAAATCTATGACTATATTATGCACATATTGATGCATTATCAGGTAACATTCAGATTTCAGCCGTTTCTCAATTATACCCTAATTAATTCTGCACACAGTATTCAGTGTTAGATACCATCAAGCACAGGTGCTGTACAAGAGACCGCCTGTATCTGCTGCACAGACTTGTTTTACTCCCGCCCACTTACCCCTTAACGACCGCCGATACGCCTTTTAATGGCGGCAATTAAGGGTACTGATGCCTCGGTGCCGCTTTTTAACGGCACTGAGAAATAAGTGTATAGCGCCCCCCAGAGTCGGAATTTCTCTGTGGTCTCGGCTACCAGGGGTAGCTGAGACCCAAGAGAAAATAATTCGGGTTGGTTTTTACCGACCCCAGTGTTGCGGTTGCTGTTATTAACGGAATAACGGCAACCTCAAAAAGAAAGTCAGATTTCTTATTTAATTTCTCTCTCCTCTGATGTGATCGCGCATCAGAGGAGAGAGAAAAAGAAATGGCATTCACCGATCCTCCCCTGGTACCTTTGGTGTCCCTGCATCCCCCAGTGAAGTCCCCCTGCCGCCGGCGTCTTCTTCCGGGAAGAAAATGGCGGACGCATGCGCAGTACGTCCGCAGAGATCTGCCGGCCGGCACCCGGCAACAATAGGAAATTTTTCCTATTGATTCATTTTGATCACTGTTATAGACCTTATCGTATTCTATTGTATTTAATTGGTTTCTTGTTTTTGCAAGATCAGGGAGGTTTTCCACCCCTCCTTTGTGAGCCATGCACATAAAGGCCGTTCTCAGCAGCATACTATACACATGACCATTTTTTTTAGATACATCAGTTAGGGACTGCTCTGATACGGGTATACCTTGACGCTTGGTAGAGCGGCTTAATATACATTTTTTGCAAAAAACGCATCAACCAAACACCCTGTTTTTTATCATCTTTTTACTAGCACTTGCTGTTTACTGTTACTTCTTTACAACAGAGTATTTTTATACGTTTGTTTTACTGTGTTTTTCTATGTCTTACAGTAAAAAAAATACTGTTGTAAAAAAGTAACAGTAAACAGCAAGTGCTAGTAAAAAGATAATAAAATGACACAACCTATGGTCAACAGTGGCCCTCTGTTCATAAACCCATTTAAAGGGTTATTCCCATCTTCATAGACGGAAATTGCCAGATAAAGCGCTTTTGCAATTGACTGTTTATTAAAATTTGCACCTGTACTTGAGATATTAACACTTTTCTATTGTTTAAAGATTTTTGCCTAGGAAACCGACCACTTCTGCTCTCTAGCTTGTAAGCAATGTGCTGATGATTAAGAGGTAACAGCCTGCTCCAGTGACCTTAACCAGCCTCAAAACAGTGCTTACAATCTCAATAAAAACAAGCTTGTAAGCATTGTGCATGTTCCGGAGTCTAGCAGCAGTGGTCGGTCTCTAAGGCAACAGGATGTAAACAAAAGAAAAGTGTTAATATCTCAAGAGCGTCTGAAAATTTTAACAAGAAGTAAATTGCAAAAGTGTTTATATTTACAAACTCTATCTGACAATAATCTTTTATGGAGATGAAAATAACCCTTTAAATCCCCCTTTAAGCTAAATGATTCTCTTATTAATCCAATATTTCTGTCTCCTTGTATCGATGAGAGAAATAGATACAGTTTTCTTCTTTTTCAGGGATTACTTGTTGCTACAATCTTCTGTTTCTTTAATGGGGAGGTAAGAGTTTTTTTTATTTCTATATATAAAACCTCATTATGAAATATTTGATATTATATTTAAAGTTGTATATTTACCAACATTTCTGGGGACGTTTATGCTCCGGTCCAACCCTTCCTCCCTAAACTTCGCCATTCTCAATAAGTACGGGGTTATATGTTTTCCTAAA
>VIAB01000668.1:283741-297135 GCA_009801035.1 Oophaga pumilio
AGTGCCAAATGTGAACCCAGGCCTAAGCATCTTTTTCTTACATCATTTGACGCTTCCCTGCGTTCGAAACCTGAAGCAGATAAAGAAAGTTTCAAAAGAACGAACATTTGCACCGCAAATAGTTTTCACATTGCGCTGTATGAGTTCATCCATTTTGGTAAACTTTTTTTCTTGCGCTTTTTCAGGTGGGTTCTAAGTGCACATACCCCAAGGAGGATTTTGGAGAATATCCGCTTCAAAAAATCTCCCTGTGAACAGAGCCTGATACATTCAGTCCAAAGTGACTGTGAATGATAAGATTCTTAAAGACACAGGACACATTATATACTTAGCAGCTGCTCATTACCTCTAAAAAAAAAAAAATTTCTAGTTTAAATTTATAGTACCGCTCACTTCTCAGGTCTATTTTTTACTATTCGCGGCTTGCCCGAGTTTGATCAGATATTTGGATCGCACTCTGCCATGCAAGTCGAGTTTGTGGAAAACACTGGACTGGACTCGGATGATATCTTAGTTTGGTCTAATTTCCAAGGATTGACACAATGGAGAAGAAGGAGAATTTTTTTTCTCCATCTTCTAATCTGAGAAAATCAGAGCTCACCGTAATCAGAGTGCCATTTGTGTAATCAACCCATATAATGTATCCAGCAGGACTTGGTTTATAAATCATGTATACCATATATCGGATGTATATACCGCTGCTCACCTCTGTGAAGTTGATATTTTTTCCAAATAAATATAAAGCAAATGGAGACAATTACAAAAAGCGACACTCCGGTTATGGCTGCCAGCGGAGACAAGGAACTTGGAATCAGGGATAGTTTTTCTGGGTCTGTTAAAGAGAAAAAAATAAATAAATAAAATGTTAATGATAATATAAAACCAATAGACAAAAAGCCTGTGAAGAAAATATAATGTATTAACAATAGTAATAAATATATGAATAAATAAGTTAAAAATGAAAAATAAATAACATGAATGTAAATTAAAAAGTTCCGCACAGGAGAGTTGAGCAGGACGCTTGTCCAGTAGCCACGTCGTTAGTCTGGAGCACTACGAATCTCTTCTTTTACTGATTGGTAGGCACCACGATGTCATGACATGGCGGCCCAATGCCAGTTGTGATATTATCATGACATTACAGGTGCGGACTTATCAATCAAAATCAAAAGAGGCACTCAGGATGCCGGCAGGTAGTAAGAGTTTTGCAGGGCCCTAGTCTGGGTGCCGTGGCCAGTACGTGGCCACTTGACTAGGGTCCTGCAAATCATTTTTCTCAACTCTACCCCACAGGGTTTGTCACTCCGCTGTCACAGATGACTCCATCCCTCTCTGTATGGCTTAGTCTGCTAGCTTAGACCCATTCCCTTTATGAGGGACAGGCTGCAATTCCAGCCTAGTCCAACCTTCAAATAACCTGAGTCCCAAACTGCAAATCCTGGGGGGCAGAGGGATTTCTTTGTAATAATTAAGGGAGTACATCCATCTGTAAGTTGCCTGAGTGAGACAGTTGTGGACGAGATGCTGCTTCTTCTCCGTCTGTGCGTCGTTTTGGGCTTTGTGGTGCCACAGAAGCCTGTGCCATCACTGAGATTGCTGCAGATCCTGCTAAAGAAGAAAGAAGAATTCCTGATCCCCTGATCTGTCCCTAATCCCCCTCTCCTCCCTTTCCCCCCTCACCCTCTCTCCCACCCTCCCTTCTGCAACCGAGCGCTGATTAGCACTTGATCGCTTTTTTTGCCAGTTTTTGCTCTTTTTGTGCGTCCTGCTGCCGCCTAGTGTTGATCTGTGACGCAAATTCTCTGATCAACACCCGTGCTCAATGATTTCCAGGACTTTTTATGTCCCTCTCCATTTCCCCAAACAACTCTTTTGCACCACCTGTATGCATCCTGCAGCTGCTGAGTGTTGATCAGTGACGCAAATCACTGATCCACATTCGTGCTCGCTGTTTTCAACAACTTTTTTTTTTTTGCACTAACTATTCCCCCACCCCTTTGCACCACTCTGTATGTGTCCTGAAGCCGCTGAGACGCTAATCAGACGTGCACCACTGATTAGCACCCGTGCTCGTTTTTGTCAATGACTTTTTTCCCTCTCTATTTTTTATATCCCCTTTTTGCACCACATGCTTGTGTGCGTTTTACAGCTGTCGAGCACTGGTCGGTGACGAACATCACTGAACTGGCCTCCGTTTGTTTATTTTTTGGGTGGGATGAAAAAAGAATCAACTGAAAAATCATTTAGATAAACTGATAGGATTAGATTAGTTAGGGACAGTAAAAATATACCGTAGTAATCACTGTCTACTACGGTATTTGTTACTGAATTGAGTTAGTGTCCGTGCGAAAAAAAAGAATTGTCCGTGCGTCCCGCAGCCATTGAGTGCTGATTACTGCGGCACATCATTGATCAACCTCTGGTTGTTAGAGGTTTTTTTTAAAGAATCAAAAAATAATTTAGATTAGGGACAATAAAATATACCGTTGTAATAGTCAACTACAATAGTATTTTTTACTGAATTGAATCAAGTTTAATGTCAGTTGCTCAGTAATTTTTTTTTACTGATGCTCATTTATTAAGTTTGTTTTTTATTTTACCAAATTTTTATATTTTTCTTTCTATATTCTTTTCTTTTTTTCTCTTCTAAATAAAAAAAGAAGTTGACTACAAGCACTACCAAACACACCGGAATAAAATTTTGTACACACACAAACATCACATACATGAAAAAAATGTCATCCCAATCGTCCCAAACCCAGTATTCAGTGGAAGAGGCATACGCTTTCCTCGCCTCCGACACCGACAGTGAGGAAGAGGATCCCACCTTCCTTTATTTTCCTCCTCCTCCTCCTCTTCCTCTAGTGATACCGAACAGTTACGCAGACGCCCCAGGACAGAAAATGAACCAGCGCCCACCGTTACTGACCCCATATGGATCTGACCTTCTGAAAATTACGAGTCACAGATTTCTGGTTGTGTGGCGCAATCAGGACTCCAATTTGACACCACCAGCCTCAAGGAAGTTGACTTTTTCAAAGTCTTTTTCTCTGAAGATTTTGTAAATCTCATGGTGTCGCAGACCAATATGTACGCCCATCAGTTTTTTATCCCAAAATCAGACTTCATAATTTGTCAACTGGATCCCTGTAGACGCCATAGAAATGAAGTCCTGGGGCCTGGTCCTTCACATGGGGATAGTGAAGAAGTCAGAAAATCAGCAATATTGGAGTGCTGAGGTTTTGTATAACCCTCCACTTGTTCCGCATGGCAATGCCCCGGACATGGTTTGAGGTCATGCACAAGTTCTTGCATTACTGTGATAATGCACAATGTCCTTCCCGAGATGACCCCAACTTTGACCGACTTTTCAAAGTTCGGCCGGTCATTGAGCACTTCAGCAACAAATTTGCTGAGGTGTACAACCCCCAATGGGACATCTGCCCAGTAAGAGTGCCAATTACAGAATTAAGCTGTACTGTACAAACTGAGCAACAGTATCTCAGGGAACATCCACAAGTTTAGGGTTTATGAAGAGAAGGTCACCCGGATTCAACACTCTGAATGCCCCCCTGTCCTGGGAGTGAGTGACAAAATTGTCTGGGATTCGGTGCACCCACTGCTGGATCAAGGTTATCACCTCTATGTAGTTAACTATTATACCAGCATCCCACTGTTTAAGTCCCTCTCTGGGCGAGGTATCACAGCCTGTGGAACTGTCTGGAAGAATCAGAAAGGCCTCCCTAAGGCGCTAATTGGGCAGCTATTAGAAAGGGTGAGAGCAGACCTGAATCTAGCGACAACATGCTGGTGGTCAAGTACAAGGACAGGAGGGATGTCCTTTTATTGACCACCATGCATGGTTATGGCAGCACCCCTAGCACTGAATGAGATACCTTTACATAGGTCCACAAATCACACTGTGTACTGTAGTACAACAAGAACATGGAGGGAGTTGATCTCTCTGATCAAGTCCACCAACCGCACAGTGCCATGAGAAAAGCCAAGGTGTGGTACAAGAAGCTGGCCGTGCATATCGTACAGATGGCAATGTACAATGTCTTAGTGCTATCACGATCTGCAGGCTAGACTGGGAACCTTCCTTCAGTTGCAAGAGGTAGTGATCAAGGCCTTAATATTTGGTAGTCAGGAAGGAGCCGGCCCCAGTACTTCTGGAACTGAAAGTGCTCGTGTTGTACCAGGCCAACATTTCCCCGGTGAGGTCCCTCAAACTGCAGAGAGGAAGGACGCAAAAAAGGTGCAAAGTGTGTTACAGAAGGGGAATAAGGAAGGACACCATTTATCAGTGTGACACCTGCCCTGACAAACCTGGTCTGTGTATGAAAGACTGTTTCAAAGTCTAACACTCATCCATGGACTAATAAATTTATTTCTGATTTCCATAACTCATGTATGCCAACCTGACATAAACCACACAACTCGTATGTCAACCTGATGGACTCCACACTACTCAGATATCCCCACATGACATACACTACGTAACTCACGTATGCCACCACAAAAGTCACGTACCAGGAAAAAACTAGATAAATTCCAAAATGGGGTCACTAATGGGGGGTTTACACTTTTTAGGCACATTAGGGGCTCTCTAAATGCGACTTGATGCCCGCAGACCATTCCAACAAAATCTGCATTCCAAAATATCACTCCTTCTCTTCCGAGCCCTGCCGTGCACCCAAACAGTAGTTTTTTCCCACATATGGGGTATCAGCATACACAGGAGAAATTGCAACACACCTTTTGGGGTCCAATATCTCCTGTTACCCTTGTGAAAATAAAATAAATGTGTCTAAAGTGAAAATTTTAGTGAATAAAAGTTACATGATAATTTTTTCCTTCCACATTCCATTAATTCCTTTGAAGTACCTGAAGGGTTAATAAACTTCGGGATGGTTTTGAGCATCTTTGGGCATCTTCCACAGCCTCCCGTTGGGACTATGGATTCTTCCAACCACCCCCTTAGGTAAAGCTCATCCCTTTTTCTTTGGACTAGAAAGTAATCTATTCCCGGTGGACGCTTGGTCAAGCATCTCGGTCAGTAGTCAGGGGGGCTGTCAGTCGGCTCCATCTTCCGCCAATTAATGCGAGGGACCTTCTGCTCTCTCGGTCTTACCCATGCCATGATGACATCGGGCCGACTTGTTCCATTTCCTCAGGGACATCCCTGGCAGGGACCGGAACATGGACCAGCCACGCAAGGGCTTGTTTGCCCTCCTCAGGGGGTGTTGTTTCCGTGCTGGCGGCCTCAGGGGTCTTCTCTCCCTTTTCCGAGGGAGCTTTTTCCTCCGGCATATGGCTCCAGCAAAGCTCCTTCAGTACGTGGACCATGACGCCTATCTCTGTCTGCCGAGTGGCCATCCAGTGGATCATATTCTGCAGCATAGGTGACCATCTTCATTGTTCAGTAACTTCCCACCGCGGCCAATGGGTGACAATCTCAGGCATTTCCTTCTCCACTTCCGTCTCTCCCTCACTTATATCCATGGGGTAGTCAGGGGGCCCGCCTTGGTTACGACCCCTATGTGCCATCTCTGACTCTGCCTCTTCCTGCACCAAACCTCTGACGCGATCACTGCATTATGCTTCACTCTCAGCATCTCTGCCTTCGGCCCCTTCTTTTGCCATTGCTATCTTCCACCCAATGGGCCGCGCCTTCCTTAAATATGCACCTCCCATTCCGGGTTGGATCATGGCTGCAGGGCACATCCTTCCTTGGGACGACACTCTTAGGGGCTGAACATACTTATGCGTTCTTGGGCGCCGTCCACACCCACGATAGTTAGTCCTTCTCCTTCTCTTCACCGCTGCTGTCGCCATCTTGGAATCCATGCTTCTGGTCTCCATTTTGGGCTGCAGCTATTCAGGAGCTCTTCCATTGGCGCCACGGGTCTTCCTTACCCAGCTTTCTTCATGGGGGGAACTTGCATCCTGCTGACTATGTCAAATGTAAGGTGCCTGAGTGAGGTAGTTGTGGGCAAGGAAAATCGTGTCCCAGTTCTGATGTGCTGCTGTGTGTGGGGTGCATCACACTTACTTGTGACCCAGAGGCCTCCACGGGCTCCAGGCTTTCATCTTCCAGAACCTTCACAGCACACAATCCAGGGGACACTGAATACTTTATAACAGTCAAACTTTTGCTAAGCAGTTTATGGTCATTACAATAAAGCTTGTAGGATAGAGCACAACAGGTCACCGTCTTCCCCACAGGCACCGGCCATAACTTCATCCCTAGTTCTTGATCTAGGTAGAGCATCCATCTTGATAACTCCTCTAGCAGTAGGAATTCTTCACCACCACAAGCAGTGCACCCGGATTCCATTACCTTCCGCCTCTGAGACTCTGAGTCCGTCTTTCCCTGCAGCACTGCTGGCTTAGTGCGCCCAAGTCCCCAACGTCCATATCGAGGTCCCCAGACCAACAGCCGGACTCGCCCGGAAGGGTTCTATGGCAATCCACAGTCCCGAGTGACAGGCTCACGTTGGCCCTAGCAGCCCACTACACCACACTCCCTTTAACTGAACTTGACACTAACTCTCAGTTCCCTTCTCCCCAATCTGGGCTGGCCGTGATAGATAACCCTATCTAGGCTATATTGCAGCCCCAGTTTTGGTCTCAGACAACATACATTACTATAAAATACATTTAACCACTTGGTTAGAGAATGGTAATAATAATAATAATTTTATTTCTATAGCGCCAACATATTCCGCAGCACTTTACATTATAGCGGGGACTTGTACAGACAATAGACATTACATCATAGCAATAAACACAGATCAAAGTAGATATCAAGAGGAATGAGGGCCCTGCTCGCAAGCTTACAATCTATGAGGAAAAAGGGGAGACACGAAAGGTGCATGGTAACAGTTGGTACACCATCTTCACCACTCCCACACATCTTCTAAAGTGATAGCATAACGCTATATGATCGGTGAGCTGTGCAGTGGCTGCAGATCAATCCCTGTCCCCTTCAGTAGGAGCTGATCTGCAGTACCAGCAATGGCCTCTAAACAGGATATGGCGCTGCAGTGTTCACCGTTTACAATCATCCGCTTCCGGAGCCGATAATGGCTGACCCGTGGGGAGTGCCGCCTGTCAGACCCACAGGATCTTTCACTGATGACCTACCTTAAGGCTAGGTCATCAATATTAAAGACATGGACAAATCTCTTTAAGAGTCATTTATATGGGGAAAATAATTAACTCTTTCAGTTCCAGGCTATTTTTAGTTTGCACAACTTTTTATTTTACATCTTGACATTTCAGAACTAACTTTTTTTTTTACTTTTTTGTTATTTCTGACTCAACATACAACATACATAGTCACAGTACAGACTATGGGAATATTAAATGTGTGTGTGGGAGGGGGGTTATTACCTAGTGTGCTTTTGTAATTTTTTTTAACTTTTTTTTTCATTGATTATCTATTTTTTATTTTTTTTTACTTTATGTTATTAATTGTATTACTTTATTTTGGTCCTAAAAAGCGACATTATTTCTTCAGATAAAATATACAGGCGACAACTGTGCTTGTAGTACTGATCACTGGGGGCACTGGGACATTGCCGGCATGACGACAGAGTGCCATAATGCTGTGACGTAGTATTACTCATCATGGTGCAGGAAGGGGTTAAGTATTAATATGACTGCATTGTATAAAAAAAAAGGTTCCAGATAGACGGAAGTAACTGTATCCAAGAATAACAAATATCTGGTGTGCACCGCCGCAATTCTTCATGTTTATGATGGAGCTGAGCAGCTTTATAATGATGTCTAGATCTACGGACAAACTGACATTTGGGAGCCTCCCAAAGCGATAAATCTGCTTTATAGATATCAAACAAAAGATGCAACCGCACATGCATAAAAACCCACAATGTATAGGCTTAAGGAGTGTGACATTCCACTCTGTCTGCCATGCTTTACACTGCATCACTGCTTACTTACATTAGCTTCTGGATTGTCTAAACACAAGCCCAGCAAGAAGCTGGATAGCTGATTTGTATGGCATCAGTCATTTTAGATGCATGCTTCAAAAGGAGCGCCAAATTGACCTCCAGTCTGTTTAGGCTGATGCTCTGTCCCCCATGCTTTACACTGCATCTCTCTGCCTATTTACTTGGCTTCTCTTCTGCCCGACGTATGCTCATTTCTATCATAGCCTTCATTTTAAATGCATTTGCTAATATGATTCCACTTTCGCAACGGAGGGGCGAATTACACTAAAACACATGCAAAATATCTCGACAATTGTGTACGAGTCCTGGTAGTCATCTGCGGACGAGAGGTCACCTGTAGATACGGAAGTGAACTGATGGAGACATCCTTAAAATGCCTCTTCTGTCTCATCAGTCTGCTGCTCTGTCCCTCATTCTTTACACTGCATATTAGCTTCTTTGAATAAACACAAGCCCAGCAAGAAGTCGGCGTATGACAATTTTTATTAAAGCCATGCATTCTCTAAAATTGTTTGAAAGGGTTCTCCAACGCCATCTTTTCCCTATTGGCAATGACAACTGGCAATCAGACTTGGGTCCTGGCATGCATCTGCAGATACAACGCCATCCTGATCCATAACGCCTTTACAATTCCTTTCCATGTCCCATCAGCCTGCTGCTTTATCCCCCATGCTTTACACTGCATCACAAGGCCAGTAAAAAGCTGTGTATTGTAATAGAGCCTTCCTTATTTCGCAGACCGAATAGACACTGAATTCTTTTCAAGTATTTTTATTAAATTTTCAATAAAATGGGGGAAGTGAGGAAACACAAAAAGGAGGGGAAAAAGATAAGAGGGGTGTATAACTTGGTTAAGGAATAGAAGGGAAAGTGGTTCTAAGTTAGAGAATTCTAACTAGTAGACAGTGAATTCTGAACCCCAGGGCATCAATACTTTATAGAGTGTTTATCCCGATGGCAGCGTATGGCGGCACACGCGCTCCACATGCCGTGTGTACTTTTCCGCCCATCTGGTAGCCGTATTACTTTGTCACTTGGTGCGATGCTTCATCATATTCATAACTGTATCCTGTTATTGTTGGGCTGTCCGTCAGCGCTCGTCCCGCTGGTGAAGCAGAGCTTTGTGCGCTCTGTCACTGTGTCACTGTCAGCAAACAGCCGCTGCTACATGTGTTTACTTTAATAATAAATGACGTTCTGGACACACCGGTCTGTTCAGTTGACGCTGCGCCGCTTCTCTGCCCGTATTGTGCGGGACATGTGCAGTACCATCGCTGTACATCAGATCAGCGTTACATTGTTTTACCATTGTGGAATTCTGCATCTTTGCTATATGTCTTTTTTTACTTGAAACCATCAGCAAGCAGGACATCTTAGATTAGCTGCATTTAATTGGTAAATACTGGTATATGCAATAATTTGCTGTGTACTGACCTTTGGGACCCCCAGAGATCCCAGCGGTCAGACATAACTTGCAATTTTGGGAAAACCCCTTTAAACTGTTCCTAAATCATATTAATATGGTGGGCTTCCGATTGCTGGGATCCCGACCACTGAGGGCAGAGCAGTGACTGCATACGCCACCCGGATCTCTTAAGCTCCTGGCACTGAAACTTGGATATATCAGTTGGATACCAGGTCTGCTGCTCTCTCGTATGGTGGGCTACATTTTCCTCATACCCCCAGACCTGAGAACAGACAATGTTGAGATGTTGGCATGCTTCTCGCTTCACAAGATACTTTTCAGGTTATTCCCTCATTTAGATTCTCCTCTTTTGAGGTTCACACCATCAGACTCTTCCATCCCATTCTCCCAGCGAGCAGCCATTACTGCCCTCCAGGCCAACCCCAATTAGTCCCCAAACCAGGTTTCCCCTGGCTTCTGGCACTTGCATCCGGTGGCATTCCCACTCTCACTATAGTTCTGCCCTATATCTCCTCCTCATCTCTGTCTACTACCCTACTCATCCTCACCACAGTTCTGCTCCACCCTACATCTCCTCCTTCGTCTCTTCATACCAGCCTGCCCGTCCTCACCACAGTTCTGCACCGCCCTACAGCTCCTCCTTCGTCTCTGTATACCACCCTACCCATCCTCACCACAGTGCTGCACCGCCCTATATCTCCTCCTTCGTCTCTTCATACCAGCCTGCCCGTCCTCACCACAGTCCCGTACTGCCCTACAGCTCCTCCTTCGTCTATGTATACCACCTTACCCATCCTCACCACATTGCTGCACCGCCCTACAGCTCCTCCTTCGTCTATGTATACCACCCTACCCATCCTCACCACAGTGCTGCACAGCCCTTCATCTCCTCCTCATCTCTGTATACCACCCTACCCATCCTCACCACAGTGCTGCACCGCCCTACATCTCCTCCTCATCTCTGTCTGCCACCCTACCCATCTTCACCACAGTGCAGCACCGCCCTACATCTCCTCCTCATCTCTGTCTACCACCCTACCCATCCTCACCACAGTGCTGCACCGCCCTACATCTCCTTCTTCGTCTCTGTCTACCACCCTACCCATCCTCACCACAGTGCTGCACAGCCCTACAGCTCCTCCTTCGTATCTTCATACCAGCCTGCCCGTCCTCACCACAGTTCTGCACCACCCTACATCTCCTTCTTCGTCTCTGTATACCACCCTACCCTTCCTCACCACAGTGCTGAACAGCCCTACATCTCCTCCTCATCTCTGTATACCACCCTACCCATCCTCACCACAGTTCTGCACAGCCCTACAGCTCCTCCTTTGTATCTTCATACCAGCCTGTCCGTCTTCACCACAGTTCTGCACCACCCTACATCTCCTTCTTCGTCTCTGTATACCACCTTACACTTCCTCACCACAGTGCTGAACAGCCCTACATCTCCTCCTCATCTCTGTATACCACCCTACCCATCCTCACCACAGTTCTGCACAGCCCTACAGCTCCTCCTTTGTATCTTCATACCAGCCTGCCCGTCCTCACCACAGTTCTGCAGCACCCTACATGTCCTCCTCATCTCTGTATACCACCCTACCCATCCTCACCACAGTGCTGCACTGCCCTACAGCTCCTCCTCATCTCTGTATACCACCCTACCCATCCTCACCACAGTGCTGCACCGCCCCACAGCTCCTCCTCATCTCTGTATACCACCCTATCCATCCTCACCACAGTGCTGCACCGCCCCACAGCGCCTCCTCATTTCTGCCTACCACACTGCCTGTGCTGTCCATTCTGCTAATGATCTAAGACTGATGTCCTCTATAATCCGAACCTCCCACTTCTGTCTCCAAGACTTTCCTTGTGCTGCACCTGTTCTCTGGAATACACTACCCTAGACAATCTGATTAATTGCTATTGTTCATAGATTTAAATGTGCCCTAAAAACACTTATTTTTACACAGGATAATCACATGAATTTACTAATCTAACTTCTCACTTCTCCTCATTATATATTGTCCTCAGAACCCGGTCTCTTCTCTCATCTGTTCCCCTACCCTCATGCAGCTTTGCAAGAGTTCCCCTTTTTAGAATAATGTCTGGACCATACAATTCAAGCATTTTTGACCTTTTGTGTCACCCCTACTTCCTCATAGAGTGCAAGCTCTTGTGAGCAGGCCCTCGCTCCAGATGTTTGAATTGGTAAACTACTTGTTACCCTGTTATATCTGACATTGTTTGTCCTTGTCCCCTCTGATTGTACAGTGCTATGGAATATGTTGGCGCTATAGATATAAAAATAAAATTAATTGCTCAGTATTTTTACTTTTCGGGGTGTACTCTTATCTATCTCTGATCCCTGTTGGGGTCACAATGTAGCTGCACTACAGACATTTTTGGGCTGGCGCTCCTATATAGACATTGCTTTGGCCAGAATAGGAGCCACAGTAGTAAACCCCCCCCACAACTACCGGTAAACGCGGAGTTACAATATTTCTACCACTTTAACCGCCATGTTCCCTTTATTATTATGAACTTGATTGGACTTATTAAAGCCGGGAGTCATACAACAATCTGTGTGTACAGCATCAATAGCGGAGCGCGGCGTTCTGCAGGGATTCTGATTATATGGGATATACAGGACTGTGGCTGGCACTATAGTAGGTGGGGGACCTGGAGTTTTCCCATAATATATACTCTAAGGGCGGCCCCTGGACCTAATTTCCTACATATAAAATATTATCATCTAAAAGCAATATCAGAGATGGAACTGGGGTTTTTGCACTAAAAGAAGCACTACCAGCTACATTTTTATAAAGTATAGCACTGTGTAGTTACAATTGCTAATTTTGCCTTTCTACCCAGACAATTCTTCTCTTTTCCATTAAGTCTCTGACATCAACTGACGAGCTGATTCCTTTTAAGCTCTATGGAGAAACAGGAGGTCAATTTTCCCTGCATGAGTCATGAGACACTGCAAAAGTCCCTGGCATCGGGAGGATGGAGCAGCTGGGTCAGGAGGTGAAGAGGGGAATGATAAATGCAGGGACAAGAGACTTCTTGTTTCTACATAGAGCAGATAAAAGAAGAATTCACTGGGTAGAAAGACAACATGAGCAATTGTAAGTACACAGTGCTATATAATATGATGACTGCAATGTAATAAGAGGATAACAATTTGGATGTGAGTGCTTCTTTTAAAATAATCTATAAATTGAGGTTATTGTATCCAATAATTTTGGAGATGTTAAAGGGGTTGTCCAGGCGTGGGGTTCAAGAATGCAGTGATTCTGTGTGCCTGCAGACTTGTGAACTCAGCTCTCTGGCACCGGGAGCAGGCGAGTGCATGACTGCAAGTATGCAATTTGTATACATGCAGTCACGTGCCAACTAGACGTCCACGGCCTAATTGAATACAAGTGAATTGAGACATCTAGTCTGAATGTGTCCAAAAGTATCCAAATTGCATACTTATGGTAACATGATCGCCCGGCACCAGAGAATTTTGACAGTTTCGCTGTGAGGAGGGACAATCTTGAGTCTCAAGCCTGAACAATCCCTTTAATTATATATATTTGTGGGAAGAGATACAAGGTCAAAATGAAGAAAGGGCACTTGACTAGGAATTTTGAAAATTAAAGAGACCTCCAGCACCCGCCTCTGGCCCAGATCACATCTATCTGCATGTGTGTGACTCCCACTTCTCATGATCGCCTGATGGCGGATCAGCAATCGAACCTCGCCAAGAAGTGTGGGAAGAAGATTCCTTGTCGCTGTCACTTCTCCGCCTCCATAACGTCCATAGACTCGTCTATAAGTAGCTGCTACGGGGGTGGTGGTCCCGTGGGGTCAGGATTTCACCAAATTTCAACGGGTCCCTGATAGGATTATGATTTCTTCCAATGTAACAACTTTTCTACTTTGCAACAATCACATTTACATTATGGGATGGAATGTAACCAACACTGTCAGTATATAGC
>VIAB01000669.1:0-22352 GCA_009801035.1 Oophaga pumilio
TTTTTTGCCTGCTCTCCTCAGCTACCAAATCATAACAGACACCCAACAACAGAGTTGTGACAGAAGCGTTCATAGAGTGAAAAGAATTTTAAGCTTACGTAAAAAATCATTGTTCTCGCTTGCACATCGTCCTGTGCACATTAACAAGTAGTCAATTGACAGTCATTTAATGGCTACAGATTGACAAGTGTAAGCCCACCTTAAGATAGGCTGACCATACATTTATGCACACAGAATAATAATAACATTGATATTCTATGCACACAGCACATAATTACACAGGATGATACGCTGCCGAAAACAGTGACTTTTAAGCAAGTTGAGCAAAAGACCGAGTGTTTTGCTCATTCATCGAGGAATTGCCAGAATGTTTCGGTGTAGTTAGACGGTCGTATAAATCGGACCCAGATCAGACTGCAGTGCCTGTACTGGAAGCGGCTCTCCCAATCCGAGCATGACATCTTCATGTATTTCTACACAACTATTACGTTCTGGTCGGGAGAGATGCCAGCCAGTCCATGTACTGCAGTCCAATTAGTACAGCCATTTGATTGCACTCTTAGACAGGCCAATAATCAGGAATTGAACACTCCTGGGAAAGTTTGTTGTCAAACATTGGACAGTGGAAATGGGCAAAAAGCTCAGAAGGTCATGAGGTTTCTCATTGTTCTGCAATTTGTACTACAAAATTAGAATACAGCTAAAGAAGAATAATAAATGCGCCTTAGTGACGAACCAATCTGGTGGACCTCAGCTGGCCAGTTATTACATGCATTATAGTACAAGCTGTCGTATGAGCACATATACTGTATATATTTTTACATAATGATCAAAATGGGTTAAAAAAAATAGAAGTGAGAACTTTATAGATTTCTTGTTGCTCCCATTCCAATTCTTTGAAATCCCCACAATGATTGGCTGTAGCAGTCACATGTCCCCAAGACGGGAAATCATTGCTGCAGCAAAATGTAGAGACTGGTGGGGAGCTGGACAGCATTGGAACAAAAAAATAAAATAAAAACCATTAGACCCAGTCAGAGCTTTTTCCAGAAAATTTGTACCCACTGGTCAACCCTTTCAGTGGCCTTTACGTAATACTGTACTATTTTTTTGCAACAGTTTCAACAGCTCACTGGGACTGGTGTTGGCCAAACTCAATCTTTGCAGCAGCTCAAAATGAAAGGGAATTCTGGGCTGAAAAAATTTTCTTTAAAATGTTGGGGAAAAATACAACGCGATGGTGTAAAGATGAAATGAATGTCTAACGTGTCCAGCAAAATGGACAAAATATAAGATGCTACGTGAACATTATTACATTTATGCGTCTTAGGTTTTATTCACACATCAGTATTTCATCAGTATTTGTATGCAAAAACCAGGAATGTCTTTCAATTATAGTTTTACTGATGGAAAATACTGACAAGTGTCTGAGCCCTAAGGATATTTCTAACAAATATCCCTTACGGCAGTTTCAAAGATCCTAAATTTAAATGTAACATAACTTTAGATGCAATTTTAGAAGAGAATTAATGTTAAAAAGAATATGTAGTTTTACTTATTTAGTTGTTAAGTAAGCAACAATGTGAAAGTATAATGTGCAAATCCGGCATTTGAAAACAAGACAGGCACAGCCAGTCAGAAAGTCAACTTTCTAACAAAGGGCTTATGTTCTCATATCTCTAAGATAATGTCTGGTTGAGGAAACCAGAACTAATCCAAGATCAACGACACAAAATATTATTCATTAACTTCTCGAAAGATATAAATCGTAGCTGATACACATATAGCACTATCCAATGTGGCTAATCTGAAGGAAAAGTACATTATAAAAAATTGCAAAAAAATAAAATTGTGAACCTAGAAGACTTTTTGCTGTTTCGAAGGCAAAGTGTAGTCACGCCGATTATTGAGTTGATTTAGATCTCTCTTTTTGTTTATTCACTTTTCATTTTTTCAAACTATTAACACTTCTATTTTTCTGAGCATTCTTACTTTGTAGCATTTTTTTCACACCTGCCTAAAACTTTTGCACGGTGCTGTATTATATACACACCTATCTACATACACACATGCCACATACCGTATACACAAGTCATTGTTGTACCTTTGTTTTCTCCTGCAAATCTTCATCGAATTCCAACGTTTCAGAAGCTTTTAGATCCTTCAGCGCAGTCCTCGTCTCACCAATTAGAGTGTGTCTGGAATATTTGTCAAAATCTTTTACCTGTTTTGAAAAATATATCAAAGATAAAGTAAATTAATGTCTCATCTGTGAGTTTTCAATTCAAAATATTCCTTTCTTATGCAATAGGAAAGATAGAGCTTTCAAATGTGCATTTAGACTACTTGAAATCAGCAAACAAACAGTTGCAAGAATTCTCATACCCACTTTTCAGCCCGTGTAAACATGCCACAGCGATCACCCAACGAACTAACATACCGGTAATTCTTGATTGTCACCTGATTACTGCCAAAACCTATGATTTTTTTGGTGGCATAAACGATCCAGAGGATGTTCTGCTGATATTACAATCATACTGGTCCACCATACAGGATCATGTTAACGATTGTTCTACTCCCATCGTTATTGGTCAACTTGTGTAAACAGGCAAGTAAGACTGGTTTTACACATCCACCACGTTTCATGGTCTGATTAATGGAAGCAATAATTTATAGACTGGCCACAGGTCTCCTGGCCATAATGACAGCTTTCTAGGCAATATATATTAAATTTGGGTCAGAAGATCCACAGCTAGTCCGTAATCTGACCATGAAAGACAGATGTGTGAAATCATCCTAAACAAGGACCAGTCAAATTGTATATAGTTGATTAATACTCGTTGCTGGTCCTAGGCCGTCCAATCTTACTGCAACTCAAACTAATTAAAAGCTTCATTCCCTAAGCATTCCTTTACGTCTGCATTCACACACATGGGCTGAGCTGTGAGCGAACATTGCAATAACCCTGTGTCGCTGTGATCTTTCCATAACTCCCCTGAGTTATCACTTTATTGTACAGGGAAACAGTGGTTTCATCTGCAAGACTGAACAGCCTATATTAATGATCTGTGGTTTTGCGGAGGACCATTCTTTTTGATGAAAAATTAAGCAAATCTAAAGGGGAGCAGTGAAAAGTGGCACAAGGTTGCTGCAGAATGCAGCTGTAGAACAGCTGTGTGTCATTGTTACCTAACACTGACAGTAAATTATGATGATATAGGGAATTAAAGGAGATTTCCCACAAACAAAGTACATTGTAATCATCAGATATTGGAATAATAAGTTGTTAAAATAAATAATGTTCCTGTGCTGAGATAATCTTATAAATGTGCCCCTGCTGTGTACTGTGTAATGGCTGTGTCTGACCGTGCAGGAACATGGTCTGATCATACAAAAGCACAAAAACATTTTTTTTTAACATTATTTTTACACTAAGATCAATTTAAAATAATCTCCGGAGGCAGAGCTATCTTCTAGGTATCATCCTCCCCAGAGCCTGGAAGAGGCCATTGATATAAAGTTATGAAAGATGAATTCTCAACAACAAGGCATTTGATATGAGACATACACGTAGCACTATTTTCAGCAATCTATAACCTGCATTACAGAATTAATATTATGGTAGAGTAGCACTAGCAACTCATTTGGGAAAATAGGTAACAAACTCAAAACTGCAACTAACCCTGCCGGTTCCTGTACAGACTAGAGATCCTGGCCAACAGTCATTTATGGTTACTGCGTGAGAAGAGATAGCCCTAACCACAGACTAGAAGATGGTGGCTCAGACCTATGCTCCCCGAAAGGCCGTCGAGAGCTTCACTGTCTTCCTAAAGAAGCGGAGGGTAGAGCAGAGTGTAAATTACCTCGAGAAGGGAAAGTGTGCTGAAAAAAGGAAAGATCCCAGAGTGAGTAAAGTAAACAATGAAATATAAAATACTTACTGTTAGATTATATGCCACCTACTTCTTAAAAAGAAACAGAAGATAGATGCAGAGTAAAAAACAAACAGAAAGGAAATAAACCCTAGTTACAATATCACTGACTGCCTTTAAGCTACAGCAGAATGGCTGAACAGCCACAAGAAACTATCACCAGCAGGAAATGCCAGCAGGGAGACAAAATATAAAGCTGCAGCCGAAAGGTGATAGGGCAGATAAATGAAAACACCTGAGTTATGCCGAACAGACTGCAGCCAGAATGACAGAACCTAAATACCCATCTCAAAGGTTCAAATCCAGGAGCTTGACAATAGTTTAATTAGATCAAATGAGATGACAGATTCCCTTTAAAGCCTACAGTTAGGTCCATAAATATTTGGACAGAGACAACATTTATCTAATTTTGGTTCTAGACTTTACCACAATGAATTTGAAACAAAACAAATCAGATGCAGTTGAAGTTCAGACTTTCAGCTTTCATTTGAGGGTATCCACATTAAAATTGGATGAAGGGTTTAGGAGTTTCAGCTCCTTAACATGTGCCACCCTGTTTTTAAAGGGACCAAAAGTAATTGGACAATTGACTCCAAGGCTATTTCATGGACAGGTGTGGGCAATCCCTTCATTATATCATTCTCAATTAAGCAGATAAAAGGGCTGGTGTTGATTTGAGGTGTGGTGTTTGCATTTGGAAGGTTTAGCTGTGAAGGAAACATGCGGTCAAAGGAGCTCTCCATGCAGGTGAAACAAGCTATCCTTAAGCTGCAAAAAAACAGAAAAAACCCATCCGAGAAATTGCTACAACTTTAGGAGTGGCAAAATCTACAGTTTGGTACATTCTGAGAAAGAAAGAAAGCACTGGTGAACTCATCAATGCAAAAAGACCTGGGCGCCCACGGAAGACAACAGTGGTGGATGATCGCAGAATACTCTCCATGGTGAAGAGAAACCCCTTCACAACAGCCAACCAAGTGAACAACACTCTCCAGGAGGTAGGCGTATCAATATCCAAATCTACCATAAAGAGAAGACTGCATGAAATTAAATACAGAGGGTTCACTGCACGGTGCAAGCCACTCATAAGCATCAAGAATAAAAAGGCTAGGCTGGACTTTGCTAAAAAACATCTAGAAAAGCCAGCACAGTTCTGGAAGAACATTCTTTGGACAGATGAAACCAAGATCAACCTCTACTAGAATGATGGAAAGAGAAAAGTATGGCGAAGGCGTGGTACAGCTCATGATCCAAAGCATACCACATCATCTGTAAAACATGGCGGAAGCAGTGTGATGGCTTGGGCATGCATGGCTGCCAGTGGCACTGGGTCACTAGTGTTTATTGATGATGTGACACAGGACAGAAACAGCCGAATGAATTCTGAGGTATTCAGAGCCATACTGTGTGCTCAGATCCAGCCAAATGCAGCCAAACTGATTGGTCGTCGTTTCATACTACAGATGGACAATGACCCAAAACATAAAGCCAAAGCAACCCAGGAGTTTATTAAAGCAAAGAAGTGGAATATTCTTGAATGGCCAAGTCAGTCACCTGATCTCAACCCAATTGAACATGCATTTCACTTGTTAAAGACTAAACTTCAGACAGAAAGGCCACAAACAAACAACAACTGAAAACCACCGCGGTGAAGGCCTGGCAGAGCATCAAAAAGAAGGAAACACAGTGTCTGGTGATGTCCATGAGTTCAAGACTTCAGGCAGTCATTGCTAACAAAGGGTTTTCAACCAAGTACTAGAAATGAACATTTTATTTACAATTATTTAATCTGTCCAATTACTTTTGGTCACTTTAAAAACAGGGTGGCACATGTTAAGGAGCTGAAACTCCTAAACCCTTCATCCAATTTTAATGTGGATACCCTCAAATGAAAGCTGAAAGTCAGAACTTCAACTGCATCTGATTTGTTTTGTTTCAAATTCATTGTGGTAATGTCTAGAACCAAAATTAGATAAATGTTGTCTCTGTCCAAATATTTATGGACCTAACTGTATTTTATTAGAGGGACAAACCCTTTAATTATTACTTTTTAGCTTTCACTTAAATATCATATTAATCAGGGGAGAAATATATCAGCAACCATTTGCATGGTCATTCGCCCTCACTCTCATTCGCCCTCACTCTCATTCGCCCTCACTCTCATTCGCCCTCACTCTCATTCGCTGTTGTCTGCAGGAGATATTGTGCCTCTCACCAACTATTTTTCTGCCCATATGAAAGATCCGACCAGCAAGGAATTCAAATGATTCAAACTCATTAAAAATCCTATCTTTGCATTGGCTCATATTTTACTTCTTTCAGTTGAATGCTATCAATTCATGATTAATAATTAAAAAAATCTGACAGTTCACTTAATTAAAAGGAAGCTACCTTAAACTGATAGCAGCATAGTGGACAGGTAGAGAACCTGATTCCAGTTACGTATCACTTACTAGGCTGCTTGCTGTAGTTTTGATAAAAGTAATATTTGTTATGATCTGCTACAAGCACTAAGGAAAGATGGGAATTCTGTCCCTACAATAGAACTAAGCTGGATCCCTACGATGTAACGGGGAACCTGATCCTGCGACCAGACCCGCTAAAGTCCTCAGCTAGTCTGAACGAAGACCTATAGTTGCGAGGAAGGAATCCCTACAAGATCTAGGGACTGGGAGAAAAGGTGGACACCTCCTAACAGAAATTGTAGCAGGGAAAATTAAACAGAAAACAAATTACTTAGAGATCCTAAGATCAAGCAAAACTGACTGAGTAAGGCACCTAAGCACACGGCTAGCTTAAGAGTAGATAATACAATGAAGTCCAGCAAAGCCAGAAGGGCAGAGCCAGACTAAATAGGGAAAAAAGGTCATGTGACCAGCAAACTGAAACAAAACCTAACAAGAGGGTTCTAACAATATTTAATTCAGCAAATTATCATCACTAGTGGACTACTTGACCTGTTTCCAGACAGTCCAACCATGCCTCCACCACTTATTGGCAACTTTCTGCCTATGCACCGTGTAAAGAGAATGCTGTCAATCAGAGGTGTGGGCAAGGTTATAAAGATCTCAGCATTTAAATCTTCACCAGAAAAAAAGTTTTCAATCAAAACTGCAGCACCCTTTAAGTGGTTGATCACTGGAATCAGGGTCTCTGCCCCTACATTATGCTGCTCTCAGATCAAGTAACAAAAACCTGGTGACAGATTCTTCTTAAACAAAAATGAATTAAAACCAATTAACATTCAAGGCCTTCAGGAGTTGGTTTGTGATGACAACCTCATCTCTAGCGGATCATTTATGGTCCAGCTCCAGGAACTTCTAGCTGCAGCCACAAAAGCAGAAATGCTGCATTACATATAGACCAGTCAAGTCTATGGCACACCATGCAAAATAGAGGGCTCAGGTGTGCCAACAATGCGAGAGCGACTCTACTTTGACTATTGGAAGGGGCCTCAAACATGGGGCTTCCGTCTGTGACAATCCTATGCCATAAAGAGACATGCCCTTTAATTCTAAAAAAAAAATAATCAATAAAACAAACAGATCAAGATGTAAAATTTTAGACACTGTACCTCAAGCTTTAGACTTATGTTTGACAATAAGTAATCTTTTAGAACAAATGAGAAATCTTCATCAAATACTGGATTTCTGCTGTTTTTCACTACTTTGGTTTCACGTTCATGGATAACAGTTTGGACTTCAGATTGTGGTTCTTCAGATTTGGAGAAGACTCGAATCCTTACGAATGGGTCTCTGCTGTATTCTGGAAGATCCATGGCTTCAATCACAGTGAGTGTTAAGGTTGTCGTCTTTTTGTTATACTGAAGGTTAAACCTAAGCTTTCCCCTGGGCCCTTGAGGACGGTCGGAGTCACTGCCCACATCATCTAGGCTTTCTGTGCTAGGAGGTGAAGGGGTTAAGTGTACTTCCAGTTTCTCCATTTCCTTCTGCATGAGCTGAATCTAGAAAATTAACAGAGAACAACAATTTCATGACTTAATCAGATTTTATGCTAAAATAGAAGCTTTTTCATTTTTTAATGCTAGAGGCATCTGTCACTATATGTATATCAAATTCAATATTAATTTTTGAGATATGGTTCTAACACATTAAAATATTTTTCGGTATTTAAAACGTAACATTTCCTAAAAAAGCATGGCCAAATTAATTCATAGGACCTTGGTTCAGTGGCCGAGGTGGGCTTCCAAACTGGAGCACCGAAAACCGTCTCGACATTATTAGCTACTGTTGTGATTTGTAGTCCCGGCAAACGTCAAAACAATAATGTCCCACCAAGACTACAAATCAGAAAAGGAGCCGGGGAGAATGGCAACTAAGAGGCGGTTCAAAAGGCTCCTATTCAGCAGGCATGGATTCTTGGCGTGACCACTGGTCCTGAGTCATGCAAATCAGTTCGCTTATCCCTACTTAAAGGGTTTGTCTACTCCATGAAGAGATTCATAGGAGAAAGCTCTGAACTAGTGATTATAGGTGTCAACGTGTTTGGGGCCTATTGTGTATATTGTTAGCTAGCTAGAGGTTGATTTTAGTTATGAAAAGTGTAGGAAGAGGACTTTGAAACAGTTATTGCATGGTTTAATATGTCTAGCTAAAGCACTGGTAAGTCGAAGTAGGAGAAGAATTAGAGGTCAACTAGGAGGGGGTCAAGAGTTGAGCTGGAAGTATCCACCTTTTTTACCCTGGAAGTTTTGTTTTAAATGGTGAGATCGATAATCCATGGTTGGACCATAGCTGGAAGCACTTGAGCTGAATTAACTTGTCCATGATTCACGGATCCACCGCAGGTTTCCTGACCCCAACTCAACAGCTTCGTAGATATATGGTCAGGAGATCCTCAGCTAGGCCGTCCATCACAGTTCATGCTTGGATCATGACACATATGTGTGAGTGAGGCAAAACTCTGCAATTATACTGTTGTTATACTGGAAATCCTGATGGACTGGCAAAATTGTGAGTAGATCCTCAGTTTGAAAAGCTTTTACCACCTTTACCTAAGCAATAACAAGCCAGAATGTAAAGAGGTGCCTCACCATGATAACACCATCTGAAAATGAAGGCAGAAGGCTTGACTTCCCAAACCCCTGGAGCTCAGATGGATGGCAGTCCATATAAAACAGGTGTGGGCTGATTCTCCTAGAGTGAGTAAACTACACATTGCGTTCACACATCCATGAGTCGTTGTCCGAGTACTTGACAGCCTCATATATGCCAATGAGGCTGCTGCGTTCGGGTTGACAGAACCCAATGATGATTCATGAATCATTGACCGAGACACATGGTTGAATGAAAGCAGTCTTAATCAGTGGCTGTCTACTCTGGCTCAGAAAAGTGTTCCAACATGGGAACCCTGCTCTATGAAAATCATTTGCCCCAAAATGGCAAAAGTTGTTGTATCATCCAACATAACAGGAATTGCTCAGAAGGGTTAGTTAGAGTTTTACATTTTCATGCTGGTAAAATGTCTCCGTGTTGTAGAAGACTAGAGAAAAGCAGGAGGACAGAAGTTCCACCTCATTTTGGTAACTATTCAACTAAAGATATAGATAAACTTACCTTTGAGTCTTGTTCCTTTCTTGCAATCTTTAAAAAACTTGGAGATAAACTTTTTACAAGAATGTTTCCTTCAGTTTTCTTTTCAACATTAGAAGCAGTGATGAACTTCTTGTCGCCTGCAAGAGAAAACAGTTATGGAAGAAAAATAAGCAGCAATGAAATGGCTTGGGCTTACTGACTGATATCATTAGCAACATTTTACCCTTTCTTTTATATTTTAATAGTCAAAATGCCTTAAGGTCCCAACATGACACTAGTTTTCCGGAGTAAATCGTGACTATGGCTTTTAACTCAAATACTGTATTTTTCAAAGCCCATGTGCTTCTTTTTCAGACATGCGCAAACATAGCAGATAAGGTTGGTGGCTTCCGTAGATGTAAATGAGTTACTATTTTAATACAAGAGAGCTACTATCAGGATATTAAATTATCTGTGCTTCATCCAGGATTAAAAAGACAGGTCTGGGGTCTTTTACCCCACACCAAGCTGCATCACTCTTATCCAATGGTTTGGTAAAGTATTTTATCTGATCCAAATTAAGTGAATATAATGGAAATATCCAGTGTAGGGGTCTAATTTATGCAAACAATATGTATTTTTATTTTCTCAGATGTACAATGAAATAGACATCTTTGCTTTGTCGAAGTGAATCCTTTCAATATAACAAAGTATATTTTCACAACTCACAAAAAGTTAGGGATATTTGGCTTTAGGGCGTAATTTATGGAAAATGTATAAAGTTGACGATATTTTGTCATGAAAGTAGGGCATTTAAGTAGAAGCATACAATGATGATTTCCTCATCTCAAACAATTTATTAAAACAAAAGCCAACAACAGCGGGGGGTATATCCCAACAAAAAATGTCAGCGTCTCAATAACTTGTCTTGTGGCCTGGAGCATCAATTACAACTTGACAATGACATCTCATGCTATTCACACGTAGAGTTATTGTGTGCTGAGGCATAGCATCCCACTCTTCTTGTAGAATGACCCTCAGGTCATTGAGGTTCTGGGGTACAGAGTTACGAACCTCTACATGGCCACTCGGCTGATTCCATGGGTTTTATATGAGATTCAGGTCTGGAGAAAGTGCAGGCCAATCCTTTTTTTGGTACCCTAGTCTTCATCAGCCATTCCTAATGATGTGACCTCGATGAGGTGGAGTGTGTTAGGGTTTGATTTCCTGCTGCTGCACAAGGGGAGTCTCGAACCCGTCCCGCTGCGGTCTCCCATTCATCTCCGGTCGCAGTGCAGCCTGCTCAGCACAGGCGTCGGTCCAGGCGTCTTGCCCACTCCACTACTGGGCAGTGACTTGTTGCTGCCTTTCCTGGATCTGCTATTATAGTCAATGCTGGAGCAGACGTCTTTGGGACAAAGTACTGCACTTTCCCTTCTGAGCATGCCCAGAGTGAGATCTCTCATTGGAGATCAGGGGTCACATGCTCAGGTACTGCAGCAGCTCCTATTGGGCCGCCAGGAAGGCCCTGTTACTACGAGTCTTCTGGAACAGGTTTCTCATTGGTCCTTGTTCCTGGAAGGTCCTGTAGCTGTTGCTATAAAAGGGTAGCATGGCTGGGCCGCCATGCGCTAATATCAACCATTGTATGCTATGCGCCAGTGTGGTCATGCGTGTGTGTGGTTAGGGACCCGGCTGAAATAAGCCACTAGAATACCGACTTAATCGGTGAGGAGTTTGGTGTGCTAGCTGGTCAGGGTCGGTGTCCTAGATGCCCTAGATTACCGGCATAACCGGTGAGGAGTTTGATTGCCGTATTCAAGGTCTGGCGTTCAGACGCCATAGATTGCGGGTGACTCCCGCGAGGACATTAGCGCATGACCACGTATTATGCTCGCTTAGCAATTATCCGTGTACCTGAGAGCCTGACAGGACACGGTACTTTTTCTCAGCGGCTCTGTGACGTAACAGGGTTCGCTTTTGACGCTAGACAGTGCCCTAGCGTTTTACTTTGCGGCTCACTGAAGTTAAGTGAGTTCGCACCTATCGCCATATAGCGCTGTGGCATCCCGTTAGCGGCTCTGGGATTAACAGAGTTCGCACTTACTGCCACAACGCGCTACGGCGTTGATTTTTGCGACTCTGCGGGATAACAGAGTTCGCTACTTTCGCCATCTTATTAGCAGCGGGCTTCGCCTGCACGGTGGACCCCGGGCTGCGAACGCACCTCTCTATTATATCTATTAGGTGCGTTCCGCAGACCTTAACAGAGTGTTGTCGTCCATGAAGGTGAAATTAGGTCTATGTTGTTCATGCAGAGGCACGATGGCTGGATTAATGATGCTATTCATGTAGTAGGGGCTTGTCACTGTACCATTCACAAAAAGTAGGGCAGTTCTGTATTTACTAGACACACATGCCCACACTGTAACACCATCACCACTGGTGGCAACAGTGGCTGATTTATAGAGCTCTCGTTGACTACTCCAACATCCTTGGCGGCCATCATTTCTGCTCAGTGTGAATTGATTTTCATCAGTGAACAGCACTAAGACCCACTGGTCCCTCATTTACCGTACCATGCAAGACGATGAAGCCTGTGCCTGGTGGTGTTGTCAGGTACCCTTTCAGGTCATCTAGCACGCCAACCATGCTGATGGAAATGGTTTAGAATGCTCTGATGTTACACTTGGGTGCCTCCCACCTCCCTTAAATATGCCTTGAGTTGTGTGGCATTCATCATCTGGTTCCGAAGGGCATTGTTCACAATGAAGCGGTCATCAGTATGGGATGTGGTCAAAAGACGTCCACTTCTCTGTCTTTCTATGACTCTACCAGTCTCTCTGTATCTCTGTTTCAACCTGATGATGACACTGACACTCTAAACTCAGTGGCTACTTCCGTCTGAGAACATCATGCTTGAAATTTAGCAATGACAAGGTTCTGTTGTATCAATTGTTTGGTGTCGTCTTGGTCTTATAGTGTCAAAATGTGAACAGCGTGATGAGAAGGACTTTTAAATACCATTTCTAATTGAACCCCAAAATGTATAGGCCTATTCATGGATCAAACACCTATTGTGAATTTTGACATTAAGCTCCTTGTTAGAGAGCAGCAAGTTTGTGCAAAAAGTACTGAAACATTGAACAGTTGGACGTGTGCATTCAAAAGTTTAGAGAAGTTCACATTAAGTTCATCTGAAAAGGTTAGAGGGCATTTTAGGTTCATCCTGAAATTTTGCTTGAAAGCCAAATATCCAGAACTTTTTGTGAGTAGTGTATATGCATTTTTTCCTTTCATTAGACGCACAAGGCCAGATATCAAGGTGTCTTATTTGGTGATATGTGTAACCACATCTTCATTCAAGGTACCAATAGTACAATACAACAAGATTCACTGAAGATTCCTCCCAAAAAAGATGTCGAGAGGCAATATAATAAAAGTTGAGCTGATCTTTTGAAATTAGAATTTGTTGAATTTTGTCCAAAAATTAGATTTGCGACAAATAAATTTGCTTGATTTTCAATACTGGAAAGCTTTCAATTGCTCTGAAAATACGTTATGGGGGAGAAAAAGAAAGAGAGACAGAAGACCCCGCTGAAGAGAGGAGCTTACACTCTACAGAAGAGAGAGAGGACCCTGCTGACCATAAGAGCTTACACTCTACAGGAGAGAGAGAGGATTCCTCTATCTATAAGAGCTTACACTTAACATGAGAGAGAACCTCGCTGACCATAAGAGCTTACACTTTACATGAGAGAGCACCCCGCTGACCATAAGAGCTTACACTCTGCAGAAGAGAGAGAGGACTTCACTGATCATGAGAGAGCACACTGTACAGTAGAGACCGAGGACCCAGCTGACCATAAGAGCTTACACTCTACAGGAGATAGAGAGGACCTTGCTGATCATAAGAGCTTACACTCTACAGGAGAGAGGACCCCACTGACCATAAGAACATACGCTCTACATTACAGAGAGAGCATCCGTGTATCAATCCGCTCATCTCTAGTATAAATTTATTAAAGTATATCCTCCAGAAATAAACATCTCAGTGTTCTATTCCATCCGAGCAATATGAGAAAATAAATATAAAGGTATTTTCGAGCTGAATATGTGTCAGTGAATCTAGAATACTCGCATCACTATATTACTATATGATAGTCCTGAGCGCTGGCCTCATGTTACTTTTCTACAGTTCTTGTGGACACCAGAAACCAGTTTTGACAGTGTCCTCAACCACTTATTCTAGAAGCGCTACCCACAATTTTGCCATATGTATAAATTCATTATTCAGATCTTTTTTTCGTGTGATTTTACCAGCGTTTGCAGCTTTTTTCTGATATGAATATCCCACTCACCTTTTCCAATTGATCCTGCTTTATATGAGTAATACTGACGCATTTTGCATGCTAAAATTATGAGAGCAGCCAGAAACAAAGCAATAGCAAGCGCCAGAAGGCAGTATTTCAAAGTATCTGAAATTGGCAGTTGAATCTGGAGGGACAGGTATCGGAAAGTCATATTCTCTGCAAAACAAAATAAACAGTAATGTATTAAATAAAGCATATACAATACAGCGGAACCACTTTGAGACGAACACCTTTACGAAATGGTCGTCTAGCGTAGGGGTCATTTCACAGAGGAGGCCAATGTACGCAGAAGATAGGTGGACTGAAAATCTGTCATTGGGTTGAGCTTTCTAAGGGTGCTTTCACATTGCGTTAAGGCACTCATTCGGTGGCCCTGTTGGGGCTTACACCCAATTTGGGATTTGGCACCATTATAGTCTATTTCGATTGGTTAACCGATTAGTTCTGGCAAAGCGGGTGAACACTGTATGCCATGATCAAGAGCAGGTTAGCCACTCGAAACGTATATCCTCCGTATCTCATTTTATGATGTTACTCTGTTATAACATGTTTTTACTAAATATTCAATAAAGAAAATGTTCTGCTCTGTCCATGAGGCTGGAAGAAAGATGCATTTTGTATTTTTATTGGAATGCTACACAGGAGCATTTTCCGTGGCTTGGATTAAGCCTATACACACCTGGAGAGCTGGTTCAGTTTTTGATTTTTGTATTTTGTTTTAATATTTTTTCATTTTCCATATTGCTATCTATATGTCTGAAATTTCCTATGTAATGATCAATTTTCAGAATGTGCTGTGCACATTAGGGGCAAGGGTAGCAAGCAACACATTGGTTTTGCCCATTTCCAATTTTCAGGGTATTTAAAGTGAGGTTTCTAAGGCCTCTTTCACACATCCGTTGTGCGCCTGACGGCGCCCTCCGGCATTTTTTTGTCCAACCGCATCCGGCGAAATGTAATGCCGGATGCGTTTTTTTTTTGCATTGACTTTCATTAGCACCGGATGGCGCCTGATGTCAGTGCGTTGTATCCGTTTTTGTCCGGATCCGGCGGAAATGTACATTCCGGTGGCCGGACACAACGCAGCATGTAACGTTTTTTTTTTTTTGCCGGAAGCGGCGCATCAGGCGGCCGGAAACAATAGAATTCAATGGAACCAGATCAGACTTTTGTGCAATCCGGCAAAAGTCTGATCCGGATTCTGGAAATCGAGGTCTACTACTACTACTACTACTACTACTACTACTACTACTATTACATTTTCCAGTGTCTCCGGGCATCAGAAACCCTCTTTTTGTGGGTTCAAAAGTTCAGGTTGGATCCAGCAAAAAACCGGATCCGTTGCATCAGTTTTTTTGTTTCAGCGCCGGATCCGTCCCTTCAGGCATAGGACGGATCATGCCTGATACAAAAAGACGGATGTGTGAAAGAGGCCTAAGAATGTTGGTGCCCAAGGTGGAGATGGCAATACTCAATTTGCCAACTTCGTTACATGACATTTAACATAAGTTGATGAATTGCAGAACCTGCGAACCACCACTATGCATTGTAAATAGCTATACTGGTTTAGCTTCAGTCAATGTTTACATCCGGCTGCCAACAAAATCAATAGCAGCTGATCAGTGGGGGTGCCGAGTGTCTGACTTTAGTAGATCATCAATATGTCTATTTTGGAGAAATCCTTGGGGAATCAGCCATTGTGAAGGAACAATAACATAACTTCTCATTAAAGGGTTATTGTCAAGTTGTTTCTTGAGCAGCGACAGCATTCCAGTGTCTTTCACTTTCTGGTTTCAGGTAGGGTGGGCTATCCTCCTTCAGCGACAGTTCAGGTGAGCAGCAGACCTGTAGTATTAGTAGAACTATAAAGCTCCGCGCAAGTTCAGCTGTAACACATTCAGCTATCAGTAGTTTTATTATGGGTTGTACATTGCCATCACCATGTTCACATATAGAGATAGCAGGGCATTTGAACAAGCACACGGCTCTGGACAGTGAGAGCCATGATTAGCCATGATTATGAGTTTGCAAGATTAATAACAGCAGCTTGTCAGGAGCTGAGAGAGAAGGGAAGGGAGGTGAGCTGCTAACTATAACGAAATAAATTGGCTGAAGAGAGGTGGCAGGGATATTAGAAGTTAACCCCTCTCTGCAATATACAACAACTACTGAGCACACTCGGAAAGAATCCTTGCAGGCTCTGGTGGCCGAGCTCCAGGGAAACCAACTGTGCACTATGAAAGATAAAAGCTGTCATTGCAGGAGAATGACAGCAGATAGAAAAAGCAAGTCACATGCAAACTTGCTTATTTTCAATCTGATCAACTAAAGCAATTTAATAACTTGAGAATACCATTTTAACAGCTCTAATCATGCTATACAGAGCATTATCTCTAGGAAAGTACTGTTTTTTAACTGATTGCAGATCCTACATCAGAATGAAAAACTCATCAACTTCATAAAATTAATTGTAGATTACCAAATGCACTGCACATTCTGGATACAGGGTTAAAACTTTATGTTCGAGTCAGTAATTTGTCACCATGCCAGCTTATGCCTGAAAATGAAAATAATATGATTTGTTTTAAAATATATGTGTCTACTACCACTAAAAATTATCAAGAAATATCTGTATACCATGTTCAGTTTACATTTGTTTAATTTTGCAATAAACCACAACTAGAATATACAGTAGAGGCCAGATAAGGCTGAATTCAGATGTCTGAGTATCTTGGTCTGACTATGAACCATTATATCCAGAACAGGTCAGCGGATCTCCTATGCCAAACTCAACAGCCTCATTGACACACCCGTACTCTGACCATAATACACGAATGTCATCCTAAGTTATCAGATAAGTAATTGTTGACCGAAACAGAGAATTCACAAGTAAAAGCAATATAAAAAACACAGTAGATACATTTCAACATTATTTCATGTTGCATTTAAAAGGAATCTGTCAGAAGGATTTCACACCCCCGAACTATGTATTTTTTCATGAAGCTTTTTCGAAGACAAGTCCAGCAATACATTTACGTGACCAGTCCATTACTCTGTTACTGAGAAATTACCATATGAATTGATGTACAAATGAGGCTGAAGGGATATGGTAGATCTGAAGCCTTTGTCACTCCAGCTCTATTCCCGGCCCAGCACCTTTTTCTCCTGCTTGACTGATGACTCCTTTGCCTGAAGACACACAGCATAGAGGCTATAAGTTAAGCAGGAGGAGGTGGCGGCGCTGGGCAGAGAATAGAGCCGGAGTGACACAGACTTCAAATCTACAAACAGTTATTCAACCTTTTCGGCATATAAATTCAAACTGATTTCTCAGTAATAGAGGAACGGACTGACCATGTAAAGATATTGCTGGACTTCTCTTTGAACGAGCTGCATGTACATATAAATAATTTGGGGGGTAAAATCCCAAAATCCATTCTTGAACGTGAAGGCATTTCTTATTTGTCAATTTTTATAAGTATCTAATAAAAATAATTCATACCTTTTTTTGAGTAGTGAGAAGATCCAAGCAAATATTCCTTACCATCCCTACAGCTGTGAATAAAACAAAACAGAATATAAGACACACATGGCAAAAATTGCATTGTTTGGGGGTAAACAGCGACTTTTGCCGCCACATGGGAAGCATGGCCAAAGATTGCTGTATGCCCTGCTACATCACAGCATAATGCAAGTGAAAGGGATCACATTTGACATGCAAGTCAAAAAAAGTGGGACCAGTTGTATTTTTTGTGACTTGTACCCTGTGACTTCGAAGAACTGTTTTCAGTGCTTTTAGAAAGAGTACTGTTGCATGGGATAGTGCCTATATGAAAAGAACTGATGACATTGAAGTGCATAGAACTGTTAACCAATGTTTCAACAAGGACAAAGGTGACCTTGATTTATAGGTTTTTCTGACTTGCTATGCAGATCAAAGATATAGTCACCCTGGGAATAAACTTCTTACCCCAGCACTGCAGTTCTAATGGTCTACTGTACACTGGACCAGAAGCGATGATGCCATGATCACCCGACATCTGAGCATTGCAGCCACCGATTAACTGCAGGATCGGGGGATTGGTGATAGGATATCATCGTTTCTGGTCTGCCATAGGACTAGAGTGGGCAGACTTACTGGGTGACTATATCGTCTTTTATTCTCATAGGTTGCGTTGTCAGTTTTTTAACAAGGAAATGATTTAACTGGTTCAACAGTCCAGACAGATTAACTATCACTTTAAAAGAACAGTCAATTCTTTTGTAAACATCATGCGGTATATTGCTTTATCAAAAAGGGAAACCATACAGGCATAAGAGAGGTGGCCTTTCATTTCAGGAAAGACATTCTATTGGACAATGATAGGAGCACTGCTTTCTAGAAAGTGAATGGAAATGAAGTTCCAGCTCTTATAGTGCTGGCAGAATGCTGATGAAAAGAAATAAACCACTGAAATAAAGTGGGCGGCAACTTATAAAGCACCAGAATCTGGGAGGTTTCTGAACAAATTAGACAGATATTTTCACCAAAAGCACTTATGGGGAATAAGCGCAGCAAAATCATACTCTGGTTTGAGTCAAATGACAGCTATGCTTTATATTCAATTCTCTGATCAAAATACTTGTACTGCATAATATACCGTACTTGCACAAGACAAAGGTTTAGAGATCAGTCATGAGAGCAGAGCAAGAATGTTTGCTGTTAAACAGAGGAATTAAACAAAGTGTTTGTTTTAAAGAGGTTGTACATAAAGTCTAGGTCTTGTAAGAGCAGCTTAGTGCATGAAGTATGAGAATCCAGTATTATGTCTTAGGCAAGTACAAGGAAAGATCTACATATTAACAGGAAACTGATATTCCATGTCTGGTTTGTGAAAGACAATATAGAAGATTTGTTGCGTAAAAAACATTTAATACTGAAAAGCAAATTAACCTAATGGATCGTTGAGATTCATGTGAAACCATCAGATCTTCACCCCCTGAGAAAGGCCTCATTCAGACGCCCAATTTTCTCACGTACAAGAAAAACGGACAAATTATTTTGATAGGAGTTTTTCTTGTAAGCGGAGGAAAAAAAATCCACCTTCTCTTATGTGACAATTCGTGCAAATCGGACGAATGACATTCGAGTGTGATCCAAATTTTTCATGGACCCATAAACTTCCGTTGCAGATTTTAATCCAACTCTCGGATCAAAATCGGACATGGACTGCAAAAAAATCACGGACATATGAATGGCCCCATAGACTACTCCAGATAAGAGTACCATCCGTGAAAACCAGACGTATGAATGAGGCCAAAGAGTGTAGAGGGAAAATCGCTTTACCTAGGGAGAACAAGTTGGATTTCAGGTCAGCCATGTTTAGAGTTAGGTTATGAAAAATTAGATCTGAACTGAAAAAGTAAGTTGATGTGTATGCAAAATGTAAATGCATATTAAACACATGACCATTATACAGAGAAAACAAAAAACAAGAAACAAATATCCTAAAATAAAATAAAAAATATATTGCAAAACATGCATGAGGTTGTAATAATAATAATAATAAGGGTATTTGGTAAACATAATTTTGATCAAAAGAGTTTAGAGTTAGGTTATGTTCACATAGGGTATTTTTACAGTATTTTTTTTCGTTTCTAGTTGCATTTTTAAGACTACATTCCCCAAATGAGTTTTCGAGGAGTTTTTTTTACGCTGCGTAGTTTCGAAACATTGCAAGTAACCTATTTTACCTATTTTACTTTTTGAAAACAGAAAATCTGGAACATCAAAAACTCACCAAAAGCTCATCTAGAGAAAGTATCCTTAGGCATCCATCTGAATGGATGAAAAACGACAAAAATACAGCACGTCTCTATATCTGCGCGAAAAATAAAAGCCGCCTATGCATGAGATTTCAGAAATCTTACAAATTATTCCTGGTACACACCACATGTGCTGTATAAAATATTCAGCAAAAATGCTGTGTGTGAACACTCTCTTACAGCCCTCAAGTATTCCAAGTTGCCCCGTCACAGACCTAAAATGCATTTTTCATTCACTCCCGTTGTTATTTTTACTGAATATCTAACTTTAGGATGATGTCCTTGAGCATGATTTAAAGGGAACGTGAGAATGATTCAATATGGCAGCAGCTCATCTTTGAAATACATATACAAAATAGTAGGCAGAGGGTTTTTACATAAATTTTGAAGCAGATGTCGCTCCAAAATCCACACGAAAAACTACTTCAGTTACTGTTTGAATGAGGTTCCGATTGATTTTCTGATGCCCCTGAAGGTTAAGTTGCCACAGAGGCATTGCACCTCATCCAGAAGTGTGATACCCCACTCTCAGGTAAGGAGGGAGCACCTCCCATTACTCTAACACCCGCACCCAACACATACTATAGCAGCCGGGCACCCTGGACGTACCCTGAGGGAGGATGGTCTCATCCCTGGCTGGTTAGGAAAGAGTGCATGGGTGGTGGGTGGAGAAATTAAGAAGGAGGGAAAATGAAGCTTTAGAAAGCGGGAAAGTGAGTCTAGTCAGACAGTCTTGGAGGGGACCTGGAGCTGTTAGCAGCTCGGCCCAAGACGGAGCACATTAGACAGATAGAAACAGAAAGAAGCTTCTGGAAGGACAGAAGGGGTCCTTGGGGCACGGATAGTGAGTGAGCCATCCATGGGGTCCGATCCAATTGTGGAGAGACCAGGTTGCAGAAGGGACACCGGCCCCTTAGCCTAGTGGAGAACTTTAAGACTCAGCTAGCAAGCCGGAGGCAGTGGCATCACTAGGTGCCTCAGCTGCTGAACCGCAATTATCTTCGCCGAAAAGTTTGCCATAAGGCAGTAAGGAAACACAGAGAGAACGTTATCCGGCAGGGTCTGCGGCTACTGGCTTGGGACACTGATTGTGAGGTGTTGGACAGGAAGGAGAGGCAGGACATTTTGAAATCTATCTGGGAGTTTGCTGAGCCCCTCACCTGGAGGACACTGTACCAAGCGGGCATCTGTGCTGCAGACAGAACTGTGAGTAAAAGCTTTGGAAACTGCACCCAGCCGTGTCCTCTAGTTATTCCTGCAACACCCACTCAGCACTGCTACATCCTTTGCCAAATACTACATCTTGACCATCTCCCTTACATCTACCAACACCATCATCTTCTACTACTTACCTCTGCCCTGAGACAACAAGTTCTGCCTGTGGAGAGCTATTCCAACTCTGCTGCATCACCACCAGTCTCAGAGGATCTGCACTGCAGTGCTGGTCACCTCTGACCAGATACCACAGGTGGCGTCACAAACACTTCAATACAAACTCTTTATCATCCCCTGTAAATATTTCCCTTTTATTGGATGCCCAGGGCCACGGATCGGGTCACTGCTGTCGTGACACATCCCTTTAAGACACTGGCCCAGGACCAAGTATCCCACAGCCCTGGCAGGCGATTCAATTTCAAGACTGCACATTTTTTTTCACATTTTGTTTCTTTTTTTTTTCAGCCTGTAAAACTAAGCAATTTGTCAATTATTGAGGCATAACTCTGCCTATAAAATGGACACAAAATTGGCAACTGAATAAATGTCAGATGTTTTATATGGAGTTTGTGGTGGATTCAGCTCCAATGCTCTTTGATTGAGTTTCTTATTGATTTGAGTGGGAAAACCACATTACTGATCATTGCATTTCTTTTCTAATTAAGTTTTAAAAATTCTGATGAGGAAAATCCAAACTGTACGATAAAAAGTAAAAAAAAAGCCATGTCAGAATTGAAAACACTAAGAGAAGGGTATACTTATAAAGGATTTTTTTTATTTTAGAAAAATTTGACTTATTTTTACAGAGAAATCCACATCAGAAATCCAAATACTTCTATTATGTATTTTAATCAGTTCTGTTGCACTTTTTGTAGCTGAATTTTTTTTCTCCAAGTTTTTTTTGCAATTTTCTGACTATACTGTAAAGTTTAATGCAAATTCCACATTAAGGAAATGACACTGTACTTTTTTCTATTATGTGATTTTTAAAAACTGTTTTGATGAGAATTTTGGAGAAAAATCTGCATCAAAACTACATAAAAAACATACACAAGTTACACTAGGACAGATGTACAACATAATTCACAACTAGTTGCAAAGAATAATACAGACCTAATTTTTGAAGGTGAAACATTTTGGTCTTTTTCCAAAGTGAAGTTTAGCTACTTTCTCTCTCATGCTGTTGTGATTTCTGGTACCTGTAAATCAAATAAACACATTTTTCATCAGTAAACCAGCAATAAAGAAGTAGATATTTGAGTTTCCAAATTTCCTTTTTTCCCAGCCAGGTCTCATTTATGTACCAGGCAAATATCCAAATATAATTTAAAGGAGTATTGTAATCTTCAGAAATTATATACAGATTTTCAATGCAGTAAGATGTCTTAATCTGTAGCGGAGATGCCTCTGTAGTCTGAGGCCACGTTCACACGTTCAGTATTTGGTCAGTATTCGTAAGCCAAAATCAGGAGAGGTGCCTGTGTTTCTATCAG
>VIAB01000669.1:200333-224032 GCA_009801035.1 Oophaga pumilio
CCCCAAAATTTGTTACCCACTTTCTTATGAGCGCGGTGATATCCCATATGTAGTCAAAAAGTTCTGTTCGGACAAATAGCAGGGCTCGAACATGAAGAGGCACAATGTGACAAATTTGTCTTTATTTGAAATAATTGTCATAATTGCAGAGCCTGTGTGGTACGAGAGCACCAGAAATCCCCCATAAATGTCTTTTTTTTTTTATAAATTGTACTCTCTAATCTATTTATCTAGGGAGGATAAGTAGTTTGATACCACCATTTTATATGCAGTTGATGCAACACAAGTTTGAAAATTTACAAATTGCATTTTTTTCACTGTCTCTTTTATGATTTTTTTTTGTACGATCTGAAGAACACATCTCAAATTTTATTGCACTAGTTTTTATGTGTTCAGAAGTATATCCATTATGGCACCAATATGAGTACTGGACACACGGCTTTGCCTATAATAATAGATGGCACACCATTTGGTCTTTAGTGTAAAATTGAAGTTCCAGGACCCATTCAAAGCTTTTAGAGACATTAAGCAAACAAGAAAATCCTTCCAGGAATTATTACTCACTGAGGGAGGCATGCTCCTAAAAACAGTTGGCTAATCATAAAATTTGGTCTTGCTAACTAAACAGTTGCCCCGCATTTGCGTATATTGTAGCAGGAAGAATAAACTGTACTGGAATGAAGGGCAAAATGTGGAGGAAAATGCAGCCAACTATGTGGCAAAGCTGAGTTTGTTCCAAAGATGAAAGAACACCAGCAGGGCTAGAATGGCAGACACTTTCAGAGACTGGTTCAACAAATTCCGTTTAGCTCCATCAATCCCTATATGAGAGACGAATGTGCCAATAGACGTGGTGCACCATAGCAAGCTCCCACCCGCCAAGGTCAAAACCGCTATATGCACAAAACAACCAATCCCCTACAGAAACCGTTAAGTATTGTGTGGTACCAGAGGTTCGGCAAAAACCATAAAGTAAAGCCCATTTTTAGAAATCCTCCAATAAAATGATCATGCCCATATCACCAACATAAATATAAGTAATATAAATGGAAGCCAAAGTTTTGTGTAGCAAGACAGTCGTAAAAACAGTCAGATAAATGGTCAAAAATGTTTGTGAGTAATCAAGTCCTAGAATTAATTTTCGAATGACCTGACTTTTCAGTAACATTTGTGGGGTCCACACTCTGAGATGTACAGACGTGGGTATGTGGATGAGAATTCGTTGGATTAGTAGTTTGGTATTGGATTGATCAAATCTTGGAATTGATTTTGAAATGGGATCTACTAATGAAAATATTCTCTATTACTTGTTCCAAATTGCTCTACTGGGGCCACTAAGCAGAAAATAAAAATTATAATAAATAAATAATTGTAGGTGGTGTGGCAGGTCTCAAAATAGTGCGAGATACAAAGGGATGGGCATGTGGGGCAATAGTACCGTGAATTACTCCGTTTGCCATGTTTCCTGCAAATACGGCATCTTTTTTGAGGATACCTTTGGGTGGGAGTGACTGGGTCAGGGTGAGGAAAATGGTGCTCTGCAAGTTTCAGGGAATCCTTAGACTCGAAGGCTTCCCCCGGTGCCATTTACTCAAACATGAGGCCCTTAACAATTTTTTCCTGAAATTGGAGGAATGTAAGCGGTCCTTGGGACTTTTTATACGAGACAAAGCTGTTTTATGTGGCAATTTGAATAAGGTAGATTGCCACTTTTTTGTACCAGGCCCTGGTCTTCCGCTTGAACAAGTATGGTTGCAGAACCTGGTCTGATAAATCAACGCCTCCCATATATTTATTATAGTCTGTGATGCAGACCGTGTTTTCCTTTTACCTGGTGGCACCCCTGTCTCTGACCATCACAGTGGTGTCCGCATGCAGTGTGGTCAGCATGTAGACATCCTTCCTGTCATTCCACTTGCGAGTGAGAATGACGCCCCCTTCTCCAAACGTCTGGACACCAACTGTGAAGGAAACCCCACTCTGTTTTTCCTGACTGTCCCACAGGCCCCTGTATTTGCAGCGTGGAGGGATTTATATAGTGGGATGCTGGTGTAGTAGTTGTCAGTATACACGTAGTACCCTTGATGGAGAAAGGGCGACATTAGCTCCCAGACAATTTTGCCTGGGATGCCAACTGTCTGGTGGCAGTTTGGACGGTTTATCTGGTGGTCCCTACCTTCATAAATTAGGAAGGTAGAAGTGTACTCTGATGAGCTCTCACAAGTTTTGTACAATTTTATGCCATATTTGGTTCGCTTGGAGGGGATAAATTGGCGAAATGACAGACGGCCCTTGTAGCTCATCAAGGACTCGTCGACTGACACATTTTTCTCTGGGATATAGGAATTTAGAAATTAATTTTGTAGGAGGGAAATTAGGGGTCTCAATTTATTTAGCCGATCATAGTTGGGGTCAGTTCTTGCGGGGGCTTGGGAATTGTCACTGAAGTGGAGAAATCTCATCAGGGATTCATAACGGACTCGGAACATGACGGCTGCAAATACTGGGGTGCTGTGGACAGTTTTTTTTTGCCCAGTAAGAGCGGAGTGTGGGTTATTTTTACTAAATCCATATTCAGGGTAAGGCCTAAAAATTTTTTATTTCAGGGACATTTGTGGGGATCCAGCAGCAGGAATGAACGGCAGAGGGTCTTTGGGAAATGTATTGTCGGGCATATAGGTTTGTTTGATGAACGATTAATTCTAGGACTTCGGGTCTAATGAAAATTTGGAAAAAATCAATGGGGGTAAAATTGGCGACATCTACTCTGATTCCAGGGGCTGCAGAAAAAGGGGGAATTTAGGGGGAAAATGTAGTGTCATTATATCACAGCGGAGGGGGGACTGCGGTACTTGGTCCTGCCTCTGAAGCTTCAGCAGTGACGACAGACTCCTTTACCATCAGGCTGGGGGATCCCGTGGAGGAAGAGTCGTCATCACTTTCTGAAAGCTGCTCCACTTCAGAGACAGGTTCTGTTTCGCTGCCAGAGCAAAGCAGGCTGTAAGCTTGCTCCGCGCTGAAAGTTCTGCGGGCCATTTTATTTCCCTGCCTAACGGAAAACTAACCCTAATCTAATTCTAGTAATTTTTTTTTCCTGCTAACCCTAATATGTGAAACCCTAACCGCAAAAAATTATTAAAATTTTTTTTATAAATATGCATGTTTTTTTTTTATAATCCCCTGACAATGATGTGGGGGTTATGAATATCGGGGGTGGGTAAATAGGATTTTTTTTTTAAACCCCTTAGTGACCGGACCAAATTTTTCAAATCTGACCACTGTCACTTTATGTGGTAATAACTCTGGAACGCTTCAACAGATCTAATTGATTTTGAGACTGTTTTTTCGTGGCACATTGTAGTTTGTTAATAGTAAATTTATATCAATATCTTGTGTTTATAAAAATCAGAAATTTGCAACAAAATTAGCAATTTTCCAACTTTAACTGATAATTCCTTAAATTTAGGTAGTCATACCACATAAAATAGTCATTAAATAACATTTCCTTCATGTCTGCTTTACATCAGCACCATTTTTAAAATATCCTTTTATTTTGTTAGGATGTTAGAAGGTTTAAAACTGTAGCAGTAAGTTTTCATTTTTTCAAGGACATCTAGAAAACTTACTTTGTTAGGGACCTAGTCTATTTTGATGTGACTTTGGTGGACCTACATGTTGTAAAATCGCCAAAAGTGAGACCATTTTAAAAACCACACCCCTCAACATTTTCAAAACTGCGGTCAGGTAGTTTATTAACTATTGGGCTGCTTTTCAGGAATTAATACAAACTGGCATGACGGGAAGGAAAAATGTTAATTTTATCACCTAAATATCGCTAACTTCTGAACAAGTCACTATAGCCGGCAATCTCTAGGGCCGTTATTTGTGCGGGAATTGGCATTAGAAACATCAAAACCACACAATCATTATCTCAAGGTGTCAATAGGGTTAAAGAGGGAATACCCACACTCTTAACCATTTAGATGCCTTTGCCACTATTGACAGCAGCATCTAAGGGGTTAAAAAGCCATAGTTGGTGCCAACACCAATCGAGGTGATGCAGCAAGGTGTCAGCTATAGTATACAGTCAACAGCTTGTCCATTTTCACTTGGCAGGGGATGCCATTTTCTGATATGTTAGGTCAGTAAAAAAGACGAATAGGTGGTCACTAAGAGATTAAGCTTGCGGACACAGAAATTATGATTTATAAACTCTGAAAGGGCTGCACTTGAACTGTAGTCTATCTCTCTTCTCTCCCAGAACAACTACAACCCCTGGCAAAAATTATGGAATCACCGGCCTTGGAGGATGTTCATTCAGTTGTTTCATTTTATTGAAAAAAACAGATCACAGACATGGCACAAAACTGAAGTCATTTCAAATGGCAACTTTCTGGCTTTAAGAAACACTAAAAGAAATCAAGAACAAATAATGTGGTAGTCAGTAATGGTTATTTTTTTTTAACCAAGCATAAGGAAAAAATTATGGAATCACTCAATTCTGAGGGAAAAATTAAGGAATCATGAAAAACAAACAAAAAACACTCCAACACATCACTAGTATTTTGTTGCACCACCTCTGGCTTTTACAACAGCTTACAGTCTCTGAGGCATGGACTTAATGAGTGTCACACAGTACTCTTCATCAATCTGGTTCCAACTTTCTCTCATTGCTGTTGCCAGATCAGCTTTGCAGGTTGGAGCCTTGTCATGGACCATTTTCTTCAACTTCCACCAAAGATTTTCAATTGGATTGAGATCCGGACTATTTGCAGACCATGACATTGACCTTGTGTCTTTTTTCAAGGAATGTTTTCACAGTTTTTGCTCTATGGCAGGACACATTATCATCTTGAAAAATTATTTCATCATCCCCAAACATCCTTTCAATTGATGGGATAAGAAAGGTGTCCAAAATATCAACATAAACTTGTGCATTTATTGAAGATGTAATGACAGCCATCTCCCCAGTGCCTTTACCTGACATGCTGCCCCATATCATCAATGACTGTGGAAATTTGCATGTTCTCTTCAGGCAGTCATCTTTATAAATCTCATTGGAACGGCACCAAACAAAAGTTCCAGCATCATCACCTTGCCCAATGCAGATTCGCAATTCATCACTGAATATAACTTTCATCCAGTCATGCACAGTCCATGATTGCTTTTCCTTAGCCCATTGTAACCTTGTTTTTTTCTGTTTAGGTGTTAATTATGGCTTTCGTTTAGCTTTTCTGTATGTAAATCCCATTTTCTTTAGGCGGTTTCCTACAGTTCGGTCACAGACGTTGACTCCAGTGTCCACCCATTCGTTCCTCAATTGTTTTGCTGTGCATTTCCTGTTTCGGAGACATATTGCTTTAAGTTTCCGGTCTTGACGCTTTGATGTCTTCCTTGGTCTACCAGTATGTTTGCCTTTAACAACCTTCCCATGTTGTTTGTATTTGGTCCAGATTTTAGACACAGCTGACTGTGAACAATCAACATCTTTTGCAACATTGCGTGATGATTTACCCTCTTTTAAAAGTTTGATAATCCTCTCCTTTATTTCAATTGACATCTCTCGTGTTGGAGCCATGATTCATGTCAGTCCACTTGGTGCAACAGCTTTCCAAGGTGTGATCACTCCTTTTTAGATGCAGACTAACGAGCAAATCTAATTTGATGCAGTTGTTAGTTTTAGGAATGAAAATTTACAGAGTGAGTCCAGAATTTTTTACCTCAGAATTGAGTGATTCCATAATTTTTCCCCTATACTTGGTTAAAAAAATAACCATTACTGACTACCACATTATTTGTTCTTGATTTCTTGTAGTGTTTCTTAAAGCCAGAAAGTTGCAATTTGAAATGACTTCAGTTTTGTGCCATGTCTGTGATCTGATTTTTTTCAACAAAATGAAACAACTGAATGAACATCCTCCAAGGCCGCTGATTCCATAATTTTTGCCACGGGTTATACAAGGAGAGAAGGGAGAAGATACAGCCCAAGTGCTGCCATATTTATCAAATATTGGTAGTTTTGATCACTGTGTTGGGGTCTATTACAGTAATCAAAACCCCACAACCAATGAGAAAGTTCTCATTGGGTGCCGGCCGGCCGGCAGATCTTGGCATACAGGCAGAACTGGACCATATTTGAGAAAAGCTAGAGTCTCAAAAGCAAAAGAAAAGCCCCAGATTCAGGAGAACAGCAACATTTACAAGAGGTAAAACAAATACATAATTGTGACACCTGATGGGTCGTGTTTTATGTGGTAGTCTACTTTTATTAAATTGGTATGTTATTATAGTTAAGAAAGCAAGCCAATTGCAAACTTGCTTATTTTCATGCTATCTACTGCCATTTTCCTGATATGAGTGCTTTTACCTAGTGCACAGTTTGAAGCTAAGGAGACTTGAACACCAGAGCCTGGCTCAGTGTGCACAGTAGTTAGATTCCAGGAGAGCTGTTAACTCTGGAGATACCAGCCTTCTCTCTTCAGCCCATTGATTTCTATAGAGGGTTTAGCTGCTCACCTCCTTCCCCCTGCACGACAGCTTGTGAGCAAGCTGCTATTATCAGTTTTGCAAAATAACCAGCACCCACCTATCACTGCTTCTAGACCAGCTCTCCTATTCACTGCTCTTACTTTCCTGAGCCATATGCTTGTTCAAAAGCCATATCATCCATATATTTAGATGTAGAGATGACAATGTACACTTCAGAACAAGCACACACTGTTAATGTTCCATACTAGCTAGCTGCTGACCAGAACTGTCGCTCAGGGAGTAGTGCTCACACTCCCTAAACAACAAGGAACTTAAGAGAGTGGAGAGCGGTCTGCTGCTTTACACCCATGTTGAGAAGTAACCCTTTAAAAGAGGTTGTGCACTACTTTTGCACTGATGACCTAACCTTAGTATAAGTAATCAATATCTAACCGGAGTCTGGCATCCCCTCCGATAAACTTTTATCTGTGTTGGCGGCCACCGGCCAAGATTACTCACTTGCCGGGCTGTTCCATCTTCTAGTAGTGGCTGCTCCAGGGCATTACACATTTGCCTCCAAATCAATAGGACGTGGATGTGTAGTACCCTGCAGCTGCCAGTATCAGAAGACGTCCAGCTCTGCAACTGAGTACTTCCAGCCAGCGGCTGCCGACACCAATAACAACTGATCGGCGGGAGTGCTGGGTGCAGAACACTGGCTGATCAGACGTTAATGACTTGCCCTAAGGATAGGTCATTAATTTAAAACCTTTTTTAAAAAAAATAAATAAAAAATGGTCCTGGAGGTGTCGATATCCTTTTAATATGACAAAAAGTTTAGGTTATCACATCTGTTTTAGGGGTTTGTAATCAAATTTTTCAATTTCAGATGTTTACGTTTCTAAACTTTCTTTTTCAGTATTGTTGGAGATGGACTGGATTTAACTTTGGTTTTGACTTGTTGGTCACATACACGAATCGCTACATAATTTTCAAGAGGAACACCTTAAATCAGCCATGTAGTGGATCCGTCAGTTTGCAGCCGCAAAGGAACATTGCATTCAGGTACGATATGGCGCTTCTTGTGAATCCTGCTTTGAGCAGGGGGTTGGACCAGATGGCCCAGGAGGTCCTTTCCAACTCTACCATTCTATGATTCTGCCATCAGCAGATGTAAGGAAAAAAAAACTTGTGTTTGCTGTCATAATTACAAATTACTACTGGAAACTGCTAGTGCTTACCCTTAGTTATTTCACATTGCAAAGTTTGTCCTTAGTCTGTAGATTTAAAGAAAACATAGTTGAGGTTGGAGGCCAGCAATGAGGGGACTAGCAACACTAGTCACGGTGGTAGGTCCCTGATGGCTTCAGCCCGCCCTGCTCCGCTTCATGGTAGGTCTCCCTTATGTGTGTGTATAGGGAAAGACCAGTCAGTCCAGCAGAATGGGGTGTATAAAAGCCAGCGGGGGCTCTACCTTTGTGACTTCTCGTCTTAGTCACCTCTTCCATGACCCCCCCATCTTAAACTATGCTTTCTCTGACATACCACAGTGTTTCAGAGCAGAACATAAATGCTTGTTATGCAGAAGCCAAGTCGCGTGTCCTGTGGCTTGAGCAGCATGAATTAATCAGTTATAATAAGTGCTTTATTGAGTCGTGACTGAGATCCTGGTGGTAATCATGATGATGATTGTTACTGTTGCAGATTTTAGCTTTCAGCAGAATTATCAGCTCTCAGATATTGTGGGGAAATTACAGTTTTACTTGGGACATTCAGCAGCCATTATCTGCATCATCACAATAATTGGGCTACAAGGAAGCCTGGGGTGTCACACAGTACAGATAACAGATGAACTACAAACATTAACGGTTAACACCGCATCATTTACTTCTCTCTTAATGCACTCCCACGGCATAAGCCTGCAGCTGTTGTATACTCCAAAAGTTACTGAGACTTCAGATTAATGCTTTCCTTGTTTGGTATAAAGACCCTCATGCACATTAGATTACCATTGACCATTTTTGATGGTACAGACTGATCGGATTTGTGAGGGGGGCCTCCTTAGTTGAGAGTTCGCCTGTGTGGAGGAGCTGAACAAACAGGCAATCTCTGCATGTGTTCCAGCTGTCAAACAGCCACAAGACGTGCGGCCACAAGGACTAGAACATATTATTCAAGCACACCAAAGACACTCAGTTACAACATAAGCGTGCTTGGATAGCACCTAATCCGAGAATGTTCGCTCATCACTAATAGAGAGTTGTGGCACATTGAGAGCCATGGACTGTTATATGCCGGGTAAAGGACCCACGTTACATTCTGGGTTTTTTTTTTTGGTGTTTAACTTTAGTCCTGCTTAATGTGAACATCCATTGTATTCACAGGTTACGCTTGGTGTCCTTTGATACAAATGGTAAAGTAATAAGCAGTCGGACCAGTGGCTATCAGATCCTCAGCCTTGAGAAAGATCAGGTACGTGTTACGCTCATTGGGTTGCATTAAATAATGTAGAGCTCCAGTAGTGTTTTCTAAGGAGGTCGTGCTATAAAAAGTGTGGAGGAGAATCTGGCTGCCATTAATGAGATCACCAGGGAAGGGTGATGGACAGTGACTAGAGATGAGTTGTTAATAGGACTGTAAATAGCATTTTCTTTGCAAGGACCATTTCCGCTCACAGTCCCGGTGTGTTTATTACCACTTCATTTAATCAGTACTAAGCAGTCACTTGAGGGTAAACATCTAATCAGTCATGCATCTGTGAAATATCTTGTTAGTGCAGATTGTTTTGGGTTTTTTTTAAGTGCAAATTGCATTTAAATAAGTGAGACTATGTATAATTGCTTTCATAGTGACATCTGTTTCTGCTACGCTGCAAGTAATAATAACCATTATTTTTTCCTCTCTTTATTTCCTTGTTTACAAGTTCTGCTCAAGGGCTTCTGACATAATGCTGGTTTATATACTGGCCGATGGCGGCCGTTAAACGCCTGCCAATCGGCTACACATTTGCTGATTGGCGGTCATTTAATAGCCTGTTTTAGATAAGCCAAGCGCACATCTGATGCACACAGAACAATCAGTAATAGATCGTTTTGTGCACATAGACTGCCATTGTTCTCAACAGCTTATGTCCTGTTGATACAAGACTATTTGCTGCCAAATAGTGATGGTATTTAAGCAAGCTTAAAAAAAGAACTTCCCCTAACGAACAAGTATTGTGCTCATTTGTTGCATTATTGGCAGCCTGTTTACAGTAACCGATCAATGAAGTGAGCATTCATGATAATTTAATAATGCACTTTTATGCTGGTCATACACGTTTAATAGCGGTCTACCGAACATTTTGTTCAGCTGATCGCTTTCTTCCTGACAATCCACACACATGCACACTCAGCTTGGCCAACTGTGTGTGCATGTGCCCAAATAGAAAGGGGATTAGCCACAGGCAGACACCACTGCTGGTGACTTATCTCATCCCGAACTTTGCCATGATAGCCGCCCTCCTTAAGGTACTGCCACACTACTCGATCCCGCTAACGATCTCGTTAGCGTCGCATACTAATGAGATCGCTAGCGGGATCGTTTTAATATCGCTAGTGTGGGACCACATTTAGCGATTTCGTTAGGACGCTATCGCCGCTAGCGATCTTCTTAGCGATTTAGCGGTACAAAAGTACCGCTAAATCGCTAAGAAAAGGTGCCACACTAGCGATATATACTTACCCAGCGGGAGCGCCGACGAGAAAATAGGGTCCGGATCGTTTCCAGCGACGAGCGAGATCTCAGCAGGAAGCTCGTCGCTGGAAGCTGCCGCACACAGCAACATCGCTAACGGGATCGCTAAATAGTGACGTTTTTTAGCGATCCCGTTAGCGATGTTGTTTAGTGTGGCATACCCTTTACTAATCTTCTCAAGGGCACAGAGTTGATGGTCAAATGGTCATCTTAAGCGGAGATGGCAGGCATTCCTGGAGTTGAAGCTCGTCCTGTGCAGACAGCCAGTCTTGGTCTCACCATACTTCACGAAGGAGTTTGTGCTCCAGACGGATGCCTCTGAAGTCGGTTTAGGAGCTGTGCTGTTACAGGTAATAGATGGCGACGAACACCCAGTCCTATACCTGAGTAGGAAACTCTCCTCCTGTGAGAAGAACTGTGCCATCGTTGAGAAAGAGTGCTCGGCCATCAAGTGGGCAATCAAAACCCTAAGATATTACCTGTTAGGTAGGAGGTTCAGCCTAATATATGATCATGGACCCCTGAGATGGATGAGGGAAAAGAAGGGGAAGAATGCCTGGGTGATTAGGTGGTTTCTGGCGCTCCAGGACTTCAATTTTCATGTAGTTCACAGGCCAGGGAGATTACATGGGAACGTAGGTGCTCTGTCCAGAGTCCCTTGCTTAGCCAGTGAAGGTGCCAAAACCCCCAGGTTTGGACAGAGGGGGGAATATGTGATAGTCACTGGTGAAGTGATGGAGGGGAGATACGTGTCACTGTGCATGATGGCGTTAGAAATGTGAAACCAGAGTACTTTCATCCAGCACACTGTGTGTTGAGAGGTTTAAAGGAGAGTTATGTTATGGGCTTGTTTTAGTGGACCTCCATAGAGAGGGCGGGAAGGGGTCCACCGTATCACCACCGTATCTCTACCTGTAGTGTCCTGATAGGACCTGTGTGATGTTGAGGTCAAGTGATCAATCACATGATGGAGGAATCACATGGTCTGGGCTAAAATGGCTGACTGCCAGAGCGTTCAGTGGTTCCTGGAGAGATAGGACTCCAGGAAGTTGTGTGCTAAACTTGAACCGTGGACATTGCTGCCTGTAAACGGGGTGATCCCGCTAGGAAAATTACTTTTTTTTGTTTCTTTGTTTTACCGTTTTGCCAAGAGGGCTGTCTTTACTTTCCCAGCTTGGTTTATGCTGCTACAATAAACCAAGCCTTTTCTTAAAGAGACAGTGTTCCAGTTACACCTCTGTGTTCAGCCGAGTGAGCCGCTCTACCACAGCGCCTTTTCGCAACATATTCCACTGCGTGCCTGTACAGTGGGACATGACACATCTTTCTGTCGGTCATTTCTTAGATTGCACACAGGATTGCAAGGGTTCTTCAGAATTAGAAAATTGATGGTTTATGCTTTGCATCAGGTATCAAACTGTTGGGTAGTCTGACTCCAGGCACTGGAACAACATCTATCAGACATTTATGGAATTTCCTGTGCATATGCTTTGAGGATATTTCACTAGTTTGAGCATGTTAAACTAGCCACATAGTTTAACTTGGTATTACCAGAGAGTTGTCTATGGGGGCGTGTACTTCTTCCCCTGCATGAGGCTGACCAATCATAAGCAAGCAGCATCATGGAGGGGAGAAAGGAACACACCCTCCTCTCTTCACTTATCTTCTGTAGCAATGGTGTAGAGATACAGCAGAGCGAAGTTATGTGTCATTACAAACTCTTCCACATGTCACTTCAGTCAGTGTGGAGAGAAGGGGATACAAGAGCTGACAGCCATGTGAGATGAGATCTGGAATTGTTGTGATTCTAATGATGCAGAACTCTGCATTTACTACTGTGTAGAGATAAAGCTGAGCTGTTGTTGTGAATTGACTTGAAATGAGTTCTGAGCAGAGGCTCCCTCTGGTGGTTACAAGCGGTACTGGACTGTCCAGTGAAGATTGTGAGGAGTGGGAATCAGGTGTTACTGACTGGTCTTATATAAGGGAGTCGCCTTCCCATCAGGGTTGCCGGTGATCAATTGTTCTGGTCTCAATCCTTGAGTCCTGTTTCCTTTGTAGCCTGCTGTGTCGTGTCTGCATCTCCTGCTAACAGATAAGACATTTTCTTCTTTTTGTTTTTGTGCTTGATTTTTTGCATTTTGTCCTGCACTTCTGTGGGGGCCTTCAGGGTCCCCTCCGGGGGCTTTTGCCCTCTCAGTTTAGTTCAGCCACTGATGTTTGTACTTTTGCTTTTTCCAGTTTTTTCAGTGGCTGCTGTTTTGATTTTGTTACACCAGAGAACTAATTTAGGTGGTAGAGGTCGTGTGATCTCAGGTGATTTTGAAATTAGTAGAGTTGGTGCTTTTCAGGGTTTTTTGGGATTGCAGTAAGTGCCCTTCCTATCCTTTTCTATTTAGGTAGTTTGGGCCCCAACGTTTGCTCATACTATTTTCTGTCTGTGTCAGTATTTCATCTTGTCTAACCGCCATTACATGTTTGGGGGCTTTCTATGTTCTTTGGGGATCTGCTCCGGGGCAGATAGCTTTCCTCTTTCTATCTTTAGGTGTAGTTAGTTTCTCAGGCTGTGACGAGGCGTCTAGGACCAACGTAGGAACGCTCCACGGCTGCCTCTAGTTGTGGTGGTTAGTCAGGGTACTGCAATCTCATAGATTCCAACTTCTCTGGTGTATTGCCTTTTTTACTTGCACTCCTCAGCTACCGAAACATAACAAGCTGTGTTCTTAAGACAGTAACAATAAAATAATCCTTTAAGTTCTGTCAGCGAGGCTTTGTTCTCTAATACATTAGGCTCAGTGATATTTCCACTTTATGGGACACGTATTGAGATAGTCCATCAAGCCAGATGACACTATTCCTACTAGAGTGCTACACAGAGTTCCAGGCGCTCTGATATTTGTTGCTTGGAGAGCAGTTTTAGCAAAATCATACATTTTCAGGCAGCTGCCCCATGTCCTGTCTCCAATATAGTTTTTACATGCAAATGATGCTTTTTGATTAGATGGCTTGATATACAGTGTATTGAAGTGTTACATGACATAAGGGTTTGTTCATATTCGCTTGACACTGGATTTTAGTGAACAAGGAAAAATAGCATTTCTTCTGATTGATACAGAAGTACAGTGATTACTGAAAGTATTCAGACCCCTTTAAATTTTTCACTATTTGCTTCATTGCAGCCATCTGATAAATTCATAAAAGTTAATTTCTCCTTCGCCTCATTGGGGGACATAGACCATGGGTGTTATGCTGGTGCCACCAGAAGGCTGACACTAAGTAACACAAAGAAAGTTAGCTCCTCCTCTGCAGTATACACCCTCATGCTGGCTCCCAGAGAACCAGTTCTTGCTTAGTGTCTTTAGGAGGCACACGGGTCTGGTCTTCAGACCAAAAGCTCTTTCTTATTTTAACATTTTACATCTTTATTTTTATTTTTTTACATCAGACGAATGTAGCGACAGATCCTTTCAATGCTCCGATCTCCCCGAACCATCAACAGGCGAGCACAGGGAGTGTTGCCTCTCTGTATCCTCTCCTGCGACGTGGGATGCCATGCATGGGCTGCTTCTTAGGTGCGACGGGTCTCTTAAAGTGCACCGATCTCCCCACACCATCAACGGACGAGCACATGGAGTGTCGCCACCACGTATCCGCAGCCAGGCCTAATGCAGGACAACCAGTCCTGTCCCACCCTAGGGAATTTAACCCCTTGTATGTACAGAAGACCCCTTTTGGCATCCGTGCAGCCCCTACTGCACCACCACTGTTAAAGCAGATGGTACAAGGAGACGGACGGACCCTCTCCACCTCCCTATTAAAGGGATGGTGGATTGAGCGTGATCCCTTTATCCCTGCACTGTCCAAAAAACCGCAGCAGCAGGAGGACTTCAGTACCTGTTGCATACAGCTGGGTTACGTGCCACCTGGAAGCTTCTTCGGGCAAGTGCCAGGGCTCGAGGGCTCTGAACAGCGCTGGAATAGAGGGCTCATTCTGGCAGCGAGGGCGCACATCTGGATCCTTTTTACATAGACGCCGAAAAATGTAGTCCCCGGTTTTGCCCACTGTGTAGGCCGCAACCCGGAAAGAGCACACTCTATGGCGCGCTATGGCGGCTCCTCCCACATTTTTGGTGCTTCTCGCCTGGGACGAGAGCGCTCGCAATTCCCGGCCCACCCCCTTTTCCCTGAGTAACGCTCCCGTCGGTCGCAGAAATTTAGGCCCCGGCTTGGGCCTATTCATAGAACAATCCACAAGGCTCTGCCCACTGGATGACATCGCTACTGTGGCCCCGGCCCCGAGTTGGCGCCTCTCGCTCACTGCGAGTCTTTGCCGCCTCTGCACTCTCGGTGTCCATCTTGGTCCACCCAGCCGGCCTACATAGGGCCAACGGCTTTGACATGATGCAGCACCAGGCAATACCGGTGGCGTTTTATAAAGGGATGCAATGAATCTGCGGGGACCTGGATAAGAGCCTTGACCCTGGACATCCGGAAGCGGCTACTGCATTGACCCCGGCGGCACTTAGCGCAAAACTTAGCGCTACTCCAATGCAGACTCCAGGAACATCAGGACCTGGGTAAGAAGGCTCTGCTCCGTCCCCCTGCAGTATCCCCCTGTAGTATTCCCTGGTCTTAAAGGCGCCATGACACCATGTCCCGGTTCAAGCTCCCAAAGGGTCTAGTAAGACTATTAGTCTTCTTTACTTTGCAATGCCCGTGACACCAAATACGCTCAGGAGCCCTCTGCCGCCACCAATCCCAGTGTACCTAGTTCCCCTGAGTGGGCTCAGTCACTGAAGCAATCCATGGCTTCTCTGGCAAAAGAGATTGAAGCCCTCTGTGATTTCTCTGTGGATCGGAGCGTTAGCAGGACTGATATACATGGATCCTGTCCTACACGGGCGTCATCGGCTAGCAGGGGCCACAAGTATTCTAGAAACGTACAGGCGTCTAGAAAACGGATCTGTAGTACGTTCCCCAAGCAATCACGTGCCTTGGCGTCCGTGAGCTATGTTTTCTTGCTCTCCCTCACCAGAGTTTTGCACCAAAAAAGACTGAGTATGAATCGGATGTGTTCTTGGATCTGGAATCGCAGAGTTCCAGGAGACGGTGTATTCAATTTTTGAGACCGTCAACCAGGCCCCGAAGGTTGTCGAGAATCCTGGTCCTGTCCTGGATCACGCAGTGTCTTTTGAGAGGACTAGACGCCCTCATACAATGTTTTGCCATCCACCCAGAGGTCCGGGTTATAGTTAACCGACACAGGGAATAATCGGATAAACGCCTCACAGGTCAGAAGCCTCTTGAGGCGAGGCATTCCCTTTTGTTTCAGCTGATCTGCGGAAAGATTGTTCTGAATTTCTTGCTGTACACCCGTCAGTATCGCGCCTGGCAGAGACCTCGGGTTCAGCACTCTATCAATCATTTGCTGTGGCATGGGTAGCTAAAGCAATGGTCTCCTGCACCCCTCTTTAGATGCGGCTAGCTGCGCTATCAGCAGCATATGCCATCAAAGGGCATTATGGCTTAGAGAGTGGAAAACGGACTCTGCATCCAAAAAACTCTGATATCTTTTCCTTACCAGAATGGCCCTTTATTTGGAGAAAAGCTGAATCAGCTTATCTTGGATGCCATGGGAGGAAGGAGCAATTTTCTTCCCCAGCTTTCTTTTTTCGGCAGAATCCGGTTTTGGTCCTTGCTCACCGATACGGTCTGGTCCTCTATCATTCCGGATCAGGGTGTTCCCCACGTTGGGTCAAAGGATTCCAGGTCTCCTGTAGGCCCAGCCAGCTGTGGAAGTGTCGATCCAGTCAGTCTGGATGTAAGGGATCTAGGTCCCAGAGATTTGCCGCTCAGTGTCTCGTGGCGTTATGTGGTCGACACCAGCAGGGTAGGCGGCCACCTACTTCTGTTACCTCAGGAGTGGGGTTTTCTCCACAATTCACAGAGAATGGGTTAGAGACCTGGTGTCTTCTGTATACAAAAGAATTCTTCCCTTCGCGCCCTCAAAAAATCAGCGGCAACAGCAAGGGTTTTTTCCCCGAGACATACATTCACCACTTCAAAACGGAATCATTGTTCAATTCCCAGAAAACTAAGGGTTTGAGGGGTTCTACTCGAACACGTTTGTGGTCCTAAAGGACGGAACTGTTAGAACCATACTGGATTCAAACCTCTAAAAAAATGGGTCCTTCTTTTCTGGATGGTTTGTTTGTTTGGTCATTACTTCGGTTAAAAATAAAAAGGGGGGGGTGGGTTTCTAGCATCAGTCGACATTCGAGATACTTATCTCCATATTCCGAATTTTTTTTTTTCCCCCTTACTACAAATTCCTGCACTTTGGCATTACTAAAAAGTATTTTCAGTTCACGGTTTTACCCTTCCTACTTGGACAACCTTCTAATCTAGGGTCTGTCCTTTCCGGACTACGCTGAATGCATTTGTATCACTCGCAATATTCTTTCTTGTCTGGGCTGCCTGAAAAATCGTAAAGCAAGTCTTCCCCCGTCCCTGCCCAGCGGATGTCTTTTCTAGAAATGACCCTAGACACCATCCAACGGGGTGATACTCTCTCGAATCAACGTCCTAGCCCTTCATCAAAGAGGCCGCGCACTTTGTCACTCATCCTGTCTTTCCATACGGTTTGCCAGGACTGTACTGGGAAGAATGGTGGAAGCAATGGAAGCAGTTCCCTTCGCTCAACTGCAACTCCATCCCCTGCAGCAGACTCTTCTGGCGGCTTGGGACAGGAACCCGTTCCCTGCGGGTCAGGCAGCCTCTCAGGTGGGGACATTGAGGTCTCCTCTTATCCAGGGGAAATCCTTTCTCCCGATTCAATGTTTAGTGGTGACTGTCGACGCCAGTCTCCTTAGCTAGGGAGCAGTCCTTCGTCGCCACACTGCTCAGGGGCGCAGGAAAACTCGGGTGTCGAGCCCCCCGATGAGCCAGCTACCTCTGCAGCAGTTTCATTATTTCCTGGCGGGTCCCCCCATCCTATTTCAATCAGACACAGCCACGGCCGTGGCATATATCAATACTCAAAAGGGAACCCGCAGCACAGCGGCCATGCGCAGTGGGAACTTCATCTAGGTAGCCCATTTTCTTTGTTGGGCAGAGAGGAATCTCTCGGTATTCTCAGCAGCGCGTATTCCAGGCGTGAAAAATTGGGCGGCAGTTTTTTCCTAACCATCAAAGTCTTGCCTTGAGACAGTGAAAACTTCATCTGGAGGTCTTTCGACAGATTTGTATTCGTTTCAGGACTCCGAACGTGGTTCTGATGGCTTCAAGATTGAACACCAAAATATTCCACTTCCGAGCTCGGTCTTGGGATCCCAAGACCATCGAGGTAGATGCAAGGGGCTCTCCTTAGCATAAGTTTCGTCTTCCATATATGTTTTCCCTCGCTTTCTTTACTTCCGACGGTCATCCGGAAAATTTAGATGGAAGAGACTCCAGTTATCCTAGTCGCCCCGATTTGGCCACGCTGGGTGAGGTGCCGAGTTGATGCAGATCGTCGTCGATGTCCGTTGCGACCTCCGGATCATCCAGTTCTGCTCTGCCAGCGTCCGATTTGTCATGCGATCTCAGGGGCCCTGTGTTTAACGGCTTGGCCGTTGCAGTCTAGGCGCTATCTCAAGCTGGGTTCTCTCATCGAGGGTTTCCCATCATGATTGCGTTTGGAAGACTGCATCAGCTAGTATCTATCACTGCACCTGATAACCATTTTTGCATGGTACAGGGACTATGGACGTTCTCGTGTCTTCTCTACTCCATTTTGGCAATTTTTTTCTAGACTGCCCTGGAATCAGGCTTGGAGCTCAGTTCTCTCAAAGGCCAGATCTTGGCCTTATCCGTTGTATTCCAGCGCAGTATTGGTTTCAATCTGCAATTGAGGACTTTCCTTCATGGGGTCTCCCATGTGGTACCCCCCCTATAGAATGCCATTTGAGGCCTGAGCACCTTATTTTGGTCCTGGGTGCTCTTCAGCAGGTGCCTTTTCGAACTGTTGCAGGACGTCTCGTTGCCGGTTTTGTCTCTAAAAGTCTTTCTTGTTGCGGAGATGTCGCAGTGTCTATCAGGCTAGTCTTGGAGCTGGCCACTCTGTCCTCTCGAGTTCCTTTACTGATTTTCCACCAGGAGAAGGAGGTCATCGAACCTTCTCCATTCCTTTTTTTCACGGTGGTCTCGTCTTTCCACCTTAACGAGGTCTTTGTCCTTCTCTCTTTTTGTCCAGCACCAGTACATCGGGAAGGATGAGCTCTTCACACCCTGGATGTAGTGAAGGCTCTCAAAAAGTACGTCTCGAAGATGGTGCCTGTGAGGAACTAAGCCGACCGCCACATGGTAGCCTGGGTATCACAGCTTCTGATACCACCGCCGCTACCAAATGTGACGGACGATCCCCTTTCCTCCCACGTCACCAATGGGACGTAACTCCACAGGTACAGCTCTCCGGCGCCCCCTTTGTCTCTCAGGTCAGTAAGGGAATTGCACCTAGAGCAAATGGCCGCCGGGGAGGTTGTCCTGTTACCCACTGGGTATTCTAAGATTCGTGATCAGAGTAAAAGCATCAGCCCAAGATTAATTTTATGGTTTAATCGCCTTAAGGGCGCACTAGATAATTACAGAAATATACAGTAAAGCTATACAACGTAATTACAATGGAATTGCAGTCAGAGAAAAAATACAACGATAATGTACAAGGCTTAAAGGTATAAGCTATAGATCAATATTACCGGGTAGTATGGTCATGGGAAGGCAGGGGCTCTACCATTCCCAGGTACAGTCTTCAGTTGCTGGATAGTCCCTTGGTCCTTCCTAGACCATCTTCTTGGCTTCTGTGTCTAAAATGGAATGACCACCCTGTACATGGCTGCAATTCTTAAACCTGCTAGGCCCTTCCCTTTTGCTTTGAAGCATGCATATTAACTGGCCTGCAATTCATATGGAGCAGGAAATACTGGCCTGAGTTTGAGCTAGTTAGCATATAACTGACCATCTTATTCAGACACTGGCCTAGACCAATTAGCATGTTAAAGCCCTATTGATTCATAGTGGACATCAAAACTGGTCGTACTGAATATGCTAATAGGCACTGTGTAGTTAAAAGTCTGTGGCTGTGTGAACTGACAAAATGGAGGCTGGTATAGATCCCTATACAAATTGGTGGCGGTCCCTTTCCTTACAGTGCCCTTCTGTAGGTCGGACGCCCTACTCTTTCTTCCTGAGGGTCTCGGGCATGGTTTAGGCGCTTCAGGGCCACAATAGCCAATGGATTCGCTTGGCTATTCAGAAGTCCTACCGCATCAAAGGCACGCCTATCCCAGCGGGTATTAAGGCACACTCTACTCAGGCAGTGGATGAATTTTGGGCCAATCGGCATCATGATTCGGCAGAACAGGTCTGTAAGACTGTGACTTAGTACAGCCTACGCTCTCAGACTTCTGCGCATGTGGCCCTTCACAGATGTATTCTGCAAGCGGCGGTAGTGCAACTTTATTCAGTTGGTACATGGGTTTGATTTGTTATGTTGTTCCCCACCCAGGGACTACCTTGGGACGTCCCATGGTCTGTGTCCCCCAATGAGGCAAAGGAGAAATAGGGATTTTTGTGTACTCCCAGTAAAATCCTTTTCTCCGAGTCAATCACTGGGGGACACAGCACCCACTCTGTTAATGGCTTTGTGCTTGTTCTGTAATTTGACATGGTATATTCTTATATGTTGTTAATGATCTCCTGCTTTTGCACTGAACTAGTTCTCTGGGAGCCAGCATGAGGATGTATACTGCAGAGGAGGAGCTAACTTTCTTTGTGTTACTTAGTGTCAGCCTTCTGGTGGCAGCAGCATAACATACTCATGGTCTGTGTCCTCCAATGATTGGCTCAGAGAAAAGGATTTTATGGTGAGTACACAATAATCCCTATTTTTTTTCTCATTAACACACTCATTTACACTCTGCACCCCATCTTGACTGAAAAAAGCAAATGTTGAAATTTTTGCAAATGTATTAAAGAAAAACTGAAATATCACATGGTCGTGAGTATTCAGACCCTTTGCTCAGTATTGAGTAGAAGCACTCTTTTGAGCTAGTACAACCATGAGTCTTCTTGGGAATGATGCAACAAGTTTTTCACACCTGGGTTTGGGGATCCTCTGCCATTCTTCCTTGCAGATCCTCTCCAGTTCTGTCAGGCTGCATTGTGAATGTTGGTGGACAGCTATTTTCAGGTCTCTCCACAGATGCTCAATTGGGTTTAGGTCAGGGCTCTGGCTGGGCCAGTTAAGAATGGTCACAGAGTTGTTCTGAAGCCACTCCTTTGTTATTTTAGCTGTGTGCTTAGGGTCATTGTCTTGTTGGTAGGTGAACCTTCAGCCAAGTCTGAGATCCAGAGCACTGGAAGAGGTTTTCATCCAGGATATGTCTGTACTTGGCCGTATTCATGTTTCCTTCAATTGCAACCAGTCGTCCTGTCCCTGCAGCTGAAAAACACTCCCATAGCATGATGCTGCCACCACCATGTTTCACTGTTGGGATTGTATTGGGCAGGTGATGAGCAGTGCCTGGTTTTCTCCACACATACTACTTAGAATTATCATCAAAAAGTTCATCTTTGTCTCATCAGACCAGAGATGAGGCAGGTGGAATAAAGTAATTGCCTTTTGCGACCTTGTCCTGAGCGCTCCTTTCGCCATGTTATTTGCCTCTTATCTTTCCTTCACACGGCTTGAGCTGAAGCCGCCTTAGCTGACCTGCTTGTAAATTATTATAGCCTTCAAGACCTCATCCGCAGCGCTCCCCAGTGACCGCACTCCCATCCCACTGTGCCATCAGACCAGAGAATCTTATTTCTCATAGTCTTGAAGTCCTTCATGTGTTTTTTAGCAAACTATGCGGGCTTTCATATGTCTGGCACTGAGAAGAGGCTTCCGTCAGGCCACTCTGCCATAAAGGCTCGACTGGTGGAGGGCTGCAGTGATAGTTAACTTTGTGGAACTTTCTCCCATCTCCCTACTGCATCTGTGGAGCTCAGCCACAGTGATCTTGGGGTTTTTCTTTACCTCTCTCACAAAGGCTCTTCTCCCATGATTGCTCAGTTTGGCTGGATGGCCAGGTCTAGGAAGACTTCTGGTGGTCCCAAACTTCTTCCATTTAAGGATTATGGAGGCCACTGTGCTCTTAGGAACCTTGAGAACTGCAGAAATTCTTTTGTAACCTTGGCCAGATCTTTGCCTTTGCACAATTCTGTCTCTGAGCTCCTTGGCCAGTTCCTTTGACCTCATGATTCTCATGTGGTCTGACATGCATTGTGAGCTGTGAGGTCTTATATAGACAGGTGTGTGCCTTTACTAATCAAGTCCTATCAGTTTAATTAAATACAGCTGGACTCCAATGAAGGAGTAGAACCATCTCAAGGAGGATCACAAGGAAATGGACAGCATGTGACCTAAATATGAGTGTCTGAGCAAAGTGTCTGAATACTTATGACCATGTGATATTTCAGTTTTCCTTTTTAATAAATTTGCAAAATTATCTACATATCTTTTTTTTTCAGTCAAGATGGGGTGCAGAGTGTATATTTTAATGAGAAAAAATAAACTTTTTTGAATTTACCAAACGGCTGCAATGAAACAGAGTGAAAAGTTTAAAGGGATCTGAATATTTTCTGTACCCACTGTAAGGCCCCCTCTCCTGTAATTAATGCCAGCCACGCAGACAAATGTCAGATCACCAAATAAAATAGTGTGCATACCACCTATTAATGATTTTAAGAATTTATTTTCTTAAGCACATACTAAAAACAGCCATAACAGCACGATAAATTAAATAGATGATAAAGGAGTCTACACAACAAAGTAGAAGGTGGGCAGCTGAGCATCCCCCAAAAGTCCAACTCTCCTTAGAATCAGTGAAGAGCAGTAGATTACAATCCAGCATAAGTATTGCTCCATTTGTGAACCGAGCCGCACATAGATCAGAGGGTTTAGGCTTTTTTTTTTTAATCTCACTTTCTTCAGATTGTTAGTGCTGACATTCCCTGAGCCAGTGCTGTTTGCACCCGAAAATACATTCATGTGATTTTGGCTCTGGCACACAACCTCTCTTCCTGTCTCCTTACATCGCTCGCCATACTACTGCCCTTGCAAGTGTAGCAGAGCCGCTTCTTTGGCAGCAGAGATGACTGTGTGTGAGTTATGTCATTATTTTAGAATGACATTTAGAGTTTACAGACTCCCTTGTCTTCAAGGATCTTGTTGGGGGCTAGCACAGGTCAGTGTGATATGTAAAGCTTAGATCCAGTCTTAGGATCTTTGGTGTTTTATCAATCATGGATGTCTACGACTGTGCATTTAGTGATACAGACAAACCTGCATAAAATATTGCTTATTTCCTATTTTACTTGTATATCGCCATATACAGTGGGGAAAATAAGTATTTGATACTCTGTCGATTTTGCAAGTTTTCCCACCTACAAAGAATGGAGAGGTCTATAAATTATTATCGTAGGTACTCTGCCATTGTGAGAGACAGAATCTAAAAATAAAAAAACAGAAAATCACACTGTATGATTTTTTTAATGTGACTCTCAGACTTGTTAGTTTTTCTTTAAGAAGCCCTCTTACTCTGCACTCATTACCTGTATTAATTGTACCTGTGTGAACTCGTTACCTGTATAAAAGACACCTGTCCACACACAATCTCACTCGAACACCTCCACCATGGCCAAGACCAACGAGCTGTCTAAAGACACCAGGCACAAAATTGTAGACCTGCACAAGGTTTGGATTGGCTACTGGACAATAGGCTAGCAGTGTGGTGAGAAAGCAACAACTGTTGGCGCAATTATTAGAAAAATTAAAGACTCAAGATGACTGTCAATCTTCCTCTGTCTGGGGCTCCATACAAGATCTTGCCTTGTGGGGTAAGGATGATTCTGAGAAAGGTCCGGAGTCAGGCTAGAACTATATGGGAGGACCTGGACAATGACTTGAAGAGAGCTGGGACCACAGTCTCAAACATTACCGTTAGTAGCACACTATGCAGTCGTGGATTAAAATCCAGCAAGGCACGCAAGGTCCCCTTGCTCACGTCAGCACATGACCAGGCCCGTTCAAAGGTCGCCAATGACCACCTGGATGATCCAGAAGAGGCATGGTAGAAGGTCATGTGGTCAGAGGAGACCAAAATAAAAATTTTTGGTATCCACTCCACTCTCCGTGTTTGAAGGAATAAGAAGGATGAGTACATCCCCAAGAACACCATCCTAACCGTTGGGGGTGCTTTTCTGCAAAGGGGACAGGGGATGACTACACTGTATTGAAGGGAGTATGGATGGGGTCAGGTATCGCGAGATTTTGGCCAACAACCTCATAAGAGCATTGAAGATGGGTCGTGGCTGGGTCTACCAGTATGACAAGGACTCGAAACACACAGTCAGGGCGACTAAGGAGTGGCTCTATAAGGCCTCTTTCACACTTCAGTCGTGCGACGTCAGTC
>VIAB01000669.1:254711-265728 GCA_009801035.1 Oophaga pumilio
GTCACTCCGTTTACCGATCGGATTACTTTACTTCATATTTTGATAGATCAGGTATTTCTGATCGCAGTGATACTAAATATGTTTTGCCCCATTCAAAATAAAATAATAAAAAAAGGCGATTGATCTGAACTTTAATTTTTTTAATATTTAAAAAAAATAAAAATTATTCTTGCATCAGTAGTCTCCTTAAGAGACTTGAAACTGCGATTGTTTGATCGCCTGTGCTACACTTAGGCCTGCAATGTGTAGCATGAACCATGATCTCCTATGAACGGGCCGGCGTTCATAGGAAGTTTACAATGGCAGGCACGACATGTCATGACAGCTCATCAGCACCCTTGTTATGTGATGTGCATGTCTTCCTGTTCCCACAAGTTAATTGCTGCTGTCATAGGTTAACAGCGGCGTTTAAAATGTTAGACGCTGTCATGTGCGAGGAAAGGTGCGGGCGCAGCACCGGAGCCTGCATGAAATGCAGGGAGACTACCTTAGACGTACCTATACGTCCAAGGTCGTAAAGGGGTTAATTCTATAGCCAAAGTGCCTGTGATTTCCCAATAAAAGATTTTTAGGAATTTGACATTTCTTTTACTTATTTTTTTTTCTATTCGTAGAAAATCCCTTTAAAGGGAATCTGTCACCTCATTTTGGCGGGCTATGTAAATGATTTCGGTCCGGTCCGATGGGCGGTGTTTTGGGTCCTTTCCTTAACCCCTCTTTGGCCGCTGTTCACAGTATTTCCGGGAATTTTTGTAGTTGTACTCCATATTATGCGCGTGCGCATTGCAATCTTTAAAGGGAGTCTGTCACCAGGTTTTTGCTACCTCATCTGAGAGCAGCATATTGTAGGAAGACAGACCCTGATTCCAGGGATGTGTCACTTAGATTACTGAGTGCAGCAGTTGTGACAGTTTTATATGTAGCAGAGCTGAGACTGCCCTGTGCACACCACAGCTATCTATGTACATTGTGTATTCACAGTGAGCTGCTTATCAGAGGAGAGGTGTGGTCTGACCACTTGGCTCTAGGGAGCTAGTCAGGGCAATGATAATCTCCTAGTGATAAATTCGTCATTGTAAGTAAACAGTGCACAATCTAATAAGTGACACAATTGAATTCAGTGTTTTAACCCCTATCTCATGCTGTGCTTAGATTACATAGCAAAAACCTGCTGAATGATTCCCTTTAACATCCACACAGCCTAAATTTCGCTGTAGCTGAAACCCTGCCCACCCGTAGTTGAATAATGATGGCACGGTTTGACTGTATAGCCTGTAGCCAGTGGAAAACTGTGGTTGAATGTTGACCCCAGCAACAGCCAAACTATGTTCTATGAAGTAGAAATGAATAATAATAATAAATGTGACGGAAACTGGTACAACAGCCGGGAGACTTGCAAATCGCCTCTTCTCTGCGGGAAACCCTCGCGCCTCTTCTGATTTTCATGCTTAACCTGACAAAATGGGGTTGAAATGTTACAATTCTGTGGGCTTACGTGGTGTAAAAGACAGTGGCATTATGGCTTTGGGCAATCTTTAAATTACCGTAAGTTTGCATAACTACATTTGTTTCCCATCAGATTATATATGAATCTGATATAAAAAGGTGTAATGGTGCATTGGACGGCGCGTTATGGCGCTACTCTTCAGTAAAAATATCTTTTGTAATATGGGGTTGCGTGGAAACACTATAGGCCGGCACAGTGGTTTCGGCTGTTTCGTATGAAGCAAATGGAGACACCACGAGTCCCTGCAAAGTGTAGTAGTTTATGAGATGAAATTAGACCTGGTCACAAATGGATCAAAACTAAATAGTAATTGACTCATCATCATAGTAAGCTTTTCTAACTGCTGTGTTATGAGGATATATAAAATTGGAGGGATGATGTTCACTGCCGATTCTGTCATTCATTTTTCATCTCTAGATATTGCCTTTAGATAACCGTGTTCTACAAAAGACTGAGGATAATGTCTAATCCCAGTTATTATGTGGCTGAGTATCACTTTTTAGCGGCATTTTCTGTCTTTATATCCTAGCAGCACCTTTTGTTCTGCTTTGTTAAATCATCTGCTTTGTAAATCCCTTCAGTCGGATCGTCCATTTATGTGAAAATAATTATAATTAGGTGAAAGAAACTCATTTTATTCTTCAGCACTCTGACAAGTCTGGACGCCCGCTGCATTTGTGAGGACTGTGCGGAGCTCATTATACACCCTGTCACCCCAAATCCTGACATATCTCAGCTGGATCAAAGTGGAAGAATTAATTACAGCTTCGTCCTCTTACGGACGTCCGTTCCACGTTAATTGCTTGGACGTTATGTGACAGCCTGGGATCACAAGGCAGATTTTATAGACCTAGCACCATCACTTGTCAGAGAGCAGGAACCTACAAGATGGAAGAAAGTTCTTGTATTCGTTCTGCTTTTTCGTCGATGTACTGTTTTCCCAATTATTCTCTTCCCTAGTGGTGGCCTTCAACTGGTAAAATAAATGTTCCTGTTTTTTGCACCTCAACTGTTTATGACCAATTCCCGTAATGAAATGTTTTCCGTCCTCACATTATGCACACGGCTTCCAACTATTGATGCAAAAAAATATAACACATTAGTGTCCTTTCCACCACGGCTCTCATTACAGACGGAAAACAATTCTATGCAGAATCGGGGAAGGAGCAGTCTATCAATTAAATGGAAGCATCTGCTATTATTATCGCACTCGGCTCACTTCAGAGCCACCAGAAAACATAATAATGCATAATTCTATTTGCTAAATATGTGATACGTAACTATATCCACTTAGAGAAAAGACACCATTGACTGCGTTGTATTGTAGGTCATGCATTATATTGTACATCTTGTAATTGGACATGTGTCATCCTGCAGGAGACTGGCCATAAATGAGTAATCTGGTTCTGCTCACTTTTGCATCGGCTGGTGATATCGTGGAGAAGCTTCTGCCGGCTCGTGTGTGTGATCGGCAGTAGAGCGTATATTTATTAGAATATGACAAGCGCACAATATTTGCTGCTCACACACACAAGCCGGCCATGCTCACCGCCCAATGCAAAACTGAGCAGATCCAGAGTATCCTTGTAAGGCCTGTGTCACTCTTGCATGTGACTCGCACGAGTCTCTCACATCAACACCCGGCACTCGGATCGGAGCATTCGGCTGCATAGAAATACTTAAAGAAGGAATGTCCAGCTCCGGAATTAAAATCCAAGTATACTTTATTGAAGATCCATTAAAAGTTCATAGTATGGCTGCTGTATTCATCTTATGCTAAGCCCGTACTGGGCTACCAGAAGATAGCCTCGTAAGGTCTAGACGCGTTTCGAACACTGTGTTCTTAGACTCCGATATAGAAATACATGCAGCCACACGCTCCGGTCCGAGTGCCGGCGGCAGTGCCGCGTATTGATACAAGAGACTCGTGCGAGTTTCTCACATCACACTTGCAAGTGTGACACAGGCCTAAAGAAGAGTCATCTGATATCTAATTGTGTGGTAACCTGGCAGCAAGTGTTCAATGTCCCACTAGTGCTACCACATGGAAAATTAAGCGTAAGTAGATCCCTACTAAAATCAGTGGTCTGTACATGTAATGCACTGGTGTGATGCCACTGTGAGTTATATATAAGGTCCTCTGACAGCTAAATCAGATGTTCTAAACAGAATTTGAAGACCAGATTTGAAAAGCCATTTTAAAGGGTTAATCCGGCTGCACTCACTTCCACATAGGGGTGTGAGCGGAGCTGATGACGTCACATCTACTCATTCCTCTGTAGATGAATGGGACAAGGATAGCCTGCCAGTTGACGTGATGTCAAAGACACTGCTCACCTCCCGATGTGGAAGTGAGCGGCACCAGAATGATCATTTACGTTTAATACAAATAATTTATGAAACGCGTGGGTTAAAAATTACAGAATAATAATCAACATTGTGTCTTTTTCCATTCTTTGTTAGATCCTTATGACTTTCATATATCTACGGTGTATATATTTATAAGGGTATGTTTCCACGATAATTTGCTGCGTGTTTGGCGCTGTGCGTTGGCGCAGCGCCAAACACGCAGCGTCCAGATGTTACAGCATAGTGGAGGGGATTTCAAGAAATCCCGTCTCCACTATGCGTAAAAATACGCAGGCGGAAGACCTGCGTTTCCGGACATGCGGCGCGTCTTTTCAGACCGCAGCATGTCCTAGCGTCTTGCGGCGACGCTGCATTGCCGCAATGGAAATTACACAAGGCTATGCAGCCCTGCGCTCTTTCCGGATGTGTTCCGGAGGTGTCCTGAACACATCCGGAATGAGCGCGCGTCAAAAAGGGGGCGGGGCTTTGGGCGGTGCGGAATTTCCGCTCCGTCCAAAGCGCTGTGGTTCTGGACCGTGGAACCACAGCCTTATAGATGTGGCAGTGCCAATTGACAGCAACATCAGAAAGAAGGAATATGAGAAGCTGGAGAAATACCAGGGCCTCAAAGGAGAACTGGAGAAGATGTGGAAGGTGAAGGCAACAGTGATTCCAGTGGTGATAGGAGCATTTGGAGCAGTGACCCCTAAGTTGAGGGTTGGCTACAAAAGATCCCAGGAGCAACATCTGAGCTCTCTGTCCAGAAAAGCGCAATGCTGGGAACAGCTAAGATCCTGCACAGAACCGTCAAACTCCCAGGCCTCAGGTAGAAGACCCAAGAATGAGGAAGGTTAACAAAGACCACCCACAGTGGGGGTGAGAAGGAAGTTGTATATGTTGGCCTTTTGCTGAGTTTAACGCTCTACTTTGTGCTTATCTCAGGTTACAGTTGCCCAAGTTGATGGCTCTCCCTCCACTATTTGTGGGCTTTACGGTATATTCTTTAGTTCAGTAAAGCTTTTTCTTACGTGATAATACTCTACTATTGTAAAACCAACAGTGGCTTGGACTCATCAATTCCCGTTACGATTCTGAGTGCTTGAAATAATAATTGCACAGTGTAATTGTCCAAACAGAAAAGTAATGTTCAATAACAAGTCTCGCATCGCCCGGCTTTTCCTATTAATCTTCCATGAGGATACCAGCTTGAATTTAGCTGCGAATATGCCAGAAACATTGTTAGATCCTGAAACCACCAAAGGCTATGTTTGACCGCGGAACAGGAAAGGGTTGCCTGATGACAAGCTCATCCATTTTTATATGTTTCCAGCCTCATTAATGTGTAATGTACAATACCATAGCAATCTCTGGTGTGAATCATAAGGTTTGATTAATTCTTCCTCCTGGTGACTTGGGACATTACGTAATAATGCTGGATACTGGAGCAGAACGAAGAACGGCTTACAGTGGCGTAAGCTCTGACTGGTGAGCAATGCTGAGCCGACCGTGAAGTTGGAAAGAAATACCCGAGAGGCTTCTGTGCACGAAATAGGTTTTGGATACCTTGTAAAACTATATACGTCTGACTCTTCACACATTGTGCTTAGCAGAACAGTTCCTATTGTTACCTTACCCACGCCATAATACCTGGGTTGTAATAGTAGTTGTGTGAGGTCATACAAACTGATCTTATTTTGCAGGAAGGATTATAGGGTTAGCAAATGGGGCAGTTTCCCACCAATTCAGTGCCAATACCTGCACCCACTATTGCCAAGACTTGCTCTTTAACTCCTGCCCTGGTTTTATGTATGAATTTAACCAGTGCCGGGTATTATTTGGGTACAACATAGCAGGGATAGTATGGCACTGTTGTGTGATCACTGGTGATATTTTGTTCACACCATATGCTATACATCACTGTTTAGTGGTGAATTTTAGCCAATTTTGGCGCACAGAGCTTCAAAGAGAATTCAGCAGCACAGCCTCATTACAAAAAAGGAACAGTCGTGTGCCCGCAGTTCACAATTCCTGGTCCATCAAGATGTCAGACCTTGAAGAAGAGATGACCCCAGCTAATATAACCACTGAAAGCTTTTATTTATAGCCACAGCATGATGCAGGCCACTTGGTAAACACCAATGTAAGTTTGTGCTTGTGAGAACTTTGACATATCGGTTACTGCCAATGCGGAGCGCAGCAGCATGACAAAGTCATGTCGACTTCTGCGCTACTGCTTAGGCAGCAACAGAAAATAATGTATGGAAGGTTGTGCAGCTCTTACTGAATGTAGACTGTAGACAATATTGTATAGGACAGCGGACACTATTTGCAAGGCACACTGGGATAGGAATTGACACTTTGGGGCACACTGAGTATTCATGTGAAGATCAACCAATGATGTGGGTGTGGAGGAGTTTAGCCAGAGGTGAAGCCTATTGCATTTGTCTGTTCCATTCAGAGGAATTAAATTCATGAAATAGAATTGAGGTGCAAAAATGATCCTTTGCATTAATGATGTAAACAAAAGCACAGGCTCCCCTCTGATTAAAATGGGGTCTGTCTTGTGTTGGTTTTTGGAATGGAAAAAAAGTCTTGCATACAGAACTTTTACTTCCTTTCTAAAACTGCCACCAAAAAGAACCCAAACCGAGCCCATGATAATCAAGTATCTATTATGCATACCAATTTTGTTTCTTCTTCAAAACAGAGCAGACAAACAGAACTGACGGAAATATGAAATTACCTTTATTTTTATTTCGTCAATATTTTCTTGGACTACAATGCATGTACTTGGAGATTAAGGATACATTCCCACAATCAGTGTTTGTTCAGGCTTTCACACAGATGAATTTCTGCCTGAATCCCACAGGGTAGATAGATTTTGTTGCTTTCCATGTGTAATGTACTGTACATGGATTAAACTAATAAAAAAAAGGATAAAAATGACGTTGGGACCCCACTATTTTTGATAACCAGCCAAGGGAAAGCAGACAGCTGGGGGCTGATATTATCAGGCTGGGAAGGCCCCTGGTTATTGTGCCCATACAAGCCCGCAGTTGCCCCAGAATTGGTGCATCACATTAAATGAGCCAATTCTGTCACTTTTGCCTGGCTCTTCCCAATTGCCCTGGTACAGTAACAATCAGGGTAATGGTAGTTGGGATTAAAGGCAGATGTGATTTTTGACAAATTACCGCTGTCATCAACACCAGGGTAATCAGGAAGAGCCATGCAAAGCGCCAGAATTGGCACCAATTTTGCAGTGGCTGCAGGCTGGTATTTTAACTTCTTCACGACATGCGCCAGACTAATACAACGCATGTCTTGTCTCCCCCTTTGATGTGGGCTTCGGCGCAGAGGCCACATCTTTCCGGGCACATGTCAGCTGCTTTAAACAGCTGACGTGTGCCTCTAACAGCCGCGGGTGGAATCGCGATCCACCCATGGCTGTTAAAACCTATAAAATGCTGCTGTCAATCTCTGACAGCGGCATTTAACGCGCGCTTCCGGCGAGTACGCCAGAAATCCCACTCATCAGTGACCCCGTCATGTGATAGCGGGTCAGTGATGTGTCGGCATGACAACCAGAGGTCTCCAGCAGACCTTTATGGCTGTCACTGCCGGATTGCAGTGGTTGCCGCTCATAGCAAGTCAGCAATTCTGCTATGTACAGGCGATCTGATCATCGCCTGTATGTAACAGAGCAGATCGGTTATGGCAGCTTCTGTTCTCCCATGGAGACTATTCAAGCATGGCAAAAGTAAAAAAAAAAAATGGTTTTAAAAATAAAAAATAAATAAAAGTTCAAATCACCCCCCTTTCGCCTCACTCAAAATAACACCATAAAAAAAATACATATTTGATATCGCCGCATTCAGAATCGCCCGATCTATCAAGCTATAAAAAGAATTAATCCGATCAGTAAACGACGTAGCGAAAAAAAAAAGTCAGAATGCCAGAATTATATTTTTTTGGTCACCGCAATATTGCATTAAGCAATAACGAGTGATCAAGAGATCATATCCACAACAAAATGGTATCATTAAAAACGTCAGCTCGGCACTCAAAAAATAAGCCCTTATCCAACCCGAGATCATGAAAAATGGAGACGCTATGGGTCTCGGAAAATGATGCAATTTTTTTTTTTCAACGAACTTTGGATTTTTTTTCATCACTTAAATAAAAAAAACAACCTATACATGTTTGTTGTATATGATCTCGTAATGACCTGGAGAATCATATTGGCATGTCAGTTTTAGCATTTGGGGAACATGGTGAAAAAAAGATAGAAAACAGTTGTGGAATTGCACTTTTTTGGTAATTTCACCGCACTTGGAATTTTTTCCCATTTTTGAGCACACAATATGGTAAAACCAATGGAGTTGTTCAAAAGTACAACTTATCCCATAAAAAACAAGCCCTCATATGGCCATATTGACAGAAAAATAAAAAAGTTATGGCTCTGGGAAGAAGGGGAGCGTAAAATAGAAGCGCAAAAATGAAAAAGGGCTGCGTCATGAAGGGGTTAAGGCTGGGAAGGGCCCAATAACTAAAGACCTTCCCAGCCTGACAATATAAGCCTGCTGCTGTCTGCTTTACCCTGGCTGGTTATCAAAAGTAGGGGGGAACCCACGTAATTTTTTCAAAATTATTTATTGAACAAGGCTAAAATGTATTTACCACGGATGTGCTTTATTAACTGCAGATTAACTGCAACTAATGCAAGTCTATGGGGAAATTCTGCACAGAAGACTGAGAATTCCCAAAAGAAAAATAGACATGCTGCAGCTCAGAAACCCGCATAGCAGATGATATTACACAGGGTAAAATAGCACAGTGGGTATGTGATCTATATTAATCCCATCCACTGTGCTTGTACTGTACAACGCAGCCTTTTGGACACAGCGAAAAAATGCTGCATCCAGAATGCTAGTATTACTGAACATGGGCACAAAGTCTAACTGTTTCAAATATTGGACTGGTAGATGGGACTCGGGGAATATCAATGGTCTTTTGATTAATGGATGCAAAATCCATGCCTTGCCGCGAGTACTGGCAATCCACACTACTCTACTGTAACTACAGGCTTCTTCTGGAATTGGTCTGTTCTACTATTTAAGGAGATGGAAAGACATTTTAAAATTATCTCTTGCAAAGCTACAGGTTTAATGATAATTTCATATTGATAAGAGAAAGATCTGGTGCTCAATTTCCAATCTACCTACAATCTGTATATAATTTCCTTGAAACAGACTGGGGACTAAAGTTAAAGCTCTTAAAGTGACCCTCCAGCTTGACACTGAACTGTGAGTATATATTTCTCATGTATAGTCTTAGTCACTCTACCTGATCCCTTCCACTTGCCTCCTACTGCTTCTGCCGCTAAGACAGACTAGTCCTACCAGAATTCAAGATGGCTGTAGCAATGGCATTGGGCAGACAGGTAAGTCTGCACCTCTATAGCACATAAAAAAGGCAGGGGAAGTATGGTTCAGACTTATCACTGTGCTCACAGTGTCACTGCAGTGGCCATCTTGATTGCAGGAGGACCAGCGAGATGCAGATCTATCATTTAACACTGATGACTTCACATTGTCTACACCCCTTAACAACTAAAGAAATACAATTCCTGTTCAATTTTTTTCACAGATATCTGTTTTTGATCCTTGTCTGTCATCCTCTTTCATATTGTAGAAACATTTTTACTGATGGCAGGACATTTTTTATATTGGCCCAATGTAGGGTCTGCAGACTTGCAGCTGCTTTGGTGATTGGAGAGGATACTAGCAATTGGATCCCTGTGATCAAGCATTTATCACCTATGCAAGGAGGGAAGTGGAGGAGAGGGTGGTTGAAGGTCACCACGTTGAAGACCTCAGTTCCAAGCAGGAGTTCAGCCTCAGGGTGCCGTATCCGTTGGTGATAACAGCCATGTTCAGAAGAAAAAAAGAAATTCCATCGGCACAATCCAATCCGGTAACAAAACTATTCTTTATTGGAACAGTTTAAAAAAAGTTTAAAAAGACCCCGAAGCCTGACGCGTTTCTGGTGTGCACAGACACCTTTACTCATAGGACATAAGAGGTAGAATGAACAAGGAACATAAAAAGCAAAGTAAAAACAGTTGAACCAATTAACATAATTGAAAACCTCTCTGCTACAGAAGTCATACATTGCTGACTAGTGATGAGCAAACGTGCTTGGAAATACTCAGATATCACTTGAGTATCTGGGTGCGCGGATATGTTCGTCACTCATCGAGCATTGGCTTTTGTTCAGATTGAATGCTCGAATCTCCGACCCGTATGTTTGGTGCCTGTTACACAGCCAATAAACATGTAGGGATTGCCAGTTGCTGTAATGCTTTAGCCATCTTGTTAGTGTTATTATTGTGATTGGCTGGCCCCATTACTTCATCAGAGATTATAAAAGGAACGGCACCGCCATACTCGTCACTTGGACCCCATTGCACTGCTCAGGGACAGTTCTTATTTGAGGGAGAGAGTAGTTGTCCAGGCCTGTGTGCACAGTTTTAGGAATCAGAGTCTTCTAGTGGTGATACTTTGCTGAACCATCATACTAAAAGTACTTCTTAGGGCTAATCTTATGCTGATTACAGCCTCTTGGCAGGGTTTAGGGCTTTGCAGTATGTTGCTAAATACATAGCTCCTGCAGGTGACCACATTTTTTTAAGGAGGGGTGAAAAAATGTACTGTAATGTCATCCATACAGTTTAACCTGCTTTGTGTGAAATTACAGTGGTTTGAAATGTTTAAAAAACCCTTGGCCTGCTACATGTGACCACATTTTTTTGTTCCAGAAGCAGACTTTTGCCATCCATACAGTTTAAGCTGCTTTGTGTAAAATTACAATGGTTTGACATTTTTAAAAAGCGTTTGGCTTGTTACAGGTTGTTACACACGTGGTGGTGGAACAACTGTGCTGCAGTCTGGGGAGAACCTGGAGGGTGTAACAACAAAGTGAACAACTGGTTCTTCACTAAAGACAGGGAAGTTGGACCGGACAGAAACTGGTTAGCAGAATGTATGCAACAGGTAGACAGATGCGGGATCAGGCACAAGTGGGACTGGTACAGGAACACGGGATGACCATAGGTACATTTATTTTCAGAAAATGAGAAATGGTCAAAATAACAAAAAA